>JBBPBX010040795.1:13705-29193 GCA_038048925.1 Garcialebias charrua
TGTGGAGTACCACAAGGTTTGGTGCTTGGGCGTAAGTTGTTTATTTTATATGTAAATTAGGGGTGCACCGAAAAATCGGCCCCAATTTCTTTAATTTTGGGAAATCGGAAATTGGCTAATGCTTGCATGAGAAACCGATTTTACAGATTTTGTTTTTAGTTTTATTAACGATTGTCTAAACGTCATTTATATTTCAGAGCACTACCTTGTTACCAGTTAAAACAAGTTTGTATTGATTCTAGAATATTGTTTAAAGGTCTGTTTTTCAACATTGAAATTTGAAGGCGCATTGTGACCTTACAACATCTAACAGTGTTGCTTATAAAACTAAATTGGTATCGGCCAAAATCGGAATCGGCAAGTCACACTTTGTAGAAATCGGTGATCTGCCAAAAAACTGCAATCGGTGCACCCCAAATGTAAATGATTTAATTAAGGTGTCTGGGATTCTCAAGTGTGTTTTATTTGCTGATGATACTACTTTCTTATGTTCGGGTAGAGACTTGAATCAGATGATTGAATTAATGAAGATGGAGTTTGATAAAATTCAAACTTGGTTTAAATCAAACAAGTTAGCACTGAACTTTGAAAAAACTAATTATATGATATTTAGTAAAAAAAAAGTCAACTGTGGATTTTCTTTTCAAAATTGATGGTGTTGAGATACAAAGAGTAAATGAAGTAAGGTTTTTGGGAGTAATTATCGATGATAAATTGCCATGGAAAAAACATATTAATTTTGTAAGAACTAAAATGTCTAAGTCCATGGCAGTACTATATAAAACGAGGTACTTACTGACTGACAAGGCTTTGTGTTTGCTGTATAATACAATTACTGTGCCACATTTAATTTATTGTATTGGTGTCTGGGGTACAGCTTGTAAAACTGTAACCAAGTCTATTTTTATTTTACAAAAAAGAGCTGTAAGAAATATCTGAAGAAAACATTATTGTCATCCTTCAATTATTTTATTTTATCAACTGAAATTACTCAAGTTTTATGATTTGGTGGACTACTTTATTCTATTACTAATGTACAGGGCTCAGAATCATAATTTACCATCGAACATACAAGCGTATTTTATAAAAAGGAGTAGTTGTTATAATTTAAAAGGAACAGATATTTTTGTTAAGCCAAAGTATAGAACAAGTTTGAGGGGTAGGTCTACTTTAATGAGGGGAATTGGTTTATGGAATGATTTGAATAATGGTATTAAAAAAGAGGAATCATTATTTGTATTTAAGAAAAAGATCAAGAATATAATGCTGATGAGATATAGTTAAGTTAGTTAATATTAGGGAATATAATGAATAATTGTGATAAGTTTTGTGGTTTGTTGTATTATTTGTGAGTATTGCTTGAATTGATTATTTTGACTTGATTTTGTTTTCGAAGGGGCAGAATTGATAAGATTTTGTTTTTCTTCTGCCACCTTTCATTTTATAGGTTATTTTTTTTCTTCTTAAAATTGTATTGTTTTTTAATTGAAATAAAATGAATAAACAAACAAACAAACAAACAATATATCTCAAGGTTCTTTATTTCTGTTTTTTTTTCCTCCAGCTGCTAAAACTAAAATTGAAAAAGTAGAATACAAATTTTGCAATCTAATTTTTACTTAATGTTTTTATATCACAATATAAAATCCCATCCTTGAAAAACCATGCTATATCTTGTAATAGTTTTGTTCTTTAATTACTTCATTTTTTTTTGCAAACTTCTAATGAAAATTAAACATTTCAGGGCTGTGCTTAGTTCAAAGTGTTTCAGACAGCTTAACAACACCTCTGGCTGTTTTTGTTATGTAAAAAAATATTGAGTGTCTCAGAGAACAATGACATTGTTGTAACAGAAAGGTGTGCAAGAATGTTGGTGTCCTCTGTTGTTTTTATTTTATTTTATTTATTTTTTACTGTTGTATTTGTAGTCTCCATTTTTAACTGGTTATATGAATTGTATTTGTATAAATTGTGTATACATTGACTGTTTGGGCAGCTACTACTATGCTATATACACCCCTGAGTCCATAATAAATTTCCCTTAGTGGAAAATAAAGTATATTGTATTATATTCTATTCTCTCTGTTGTTACTCAGTGGAGTTTCTGAATGATGCTGCTTTGAGATCCAGAGGGTGAGGACTATAAATAGCACAGGTGATGTTACCTGGCCTTTCAGGAACAAGGAAGGAAGTGTTAAGAAACACATGTTTGAAATTGCAAGGTTATTCATCTAAAAACATCACAGTGATGTAATATATGCGGCAATGCTGGTTAGTTCAGTTTTTAAAAAAACTCCTCTTCTCTATATAACCAAGACTTTTCTTCATGGCAAACCAGTATCCTTCCTTTGAAACAACTCAACACTTCATCTTTTGAGCCTCTTGAACAAGTAAGACTTTATTTTTTTTTAATCTTGTTGTTTAAAGCAGGTAAAAAAATGCTTTTTACATTTGAGTCTGAGATTTTATGAGTGAAAATTAAACTTAAAGCTTCATACATACTCTGTAAATATTGGTGTTAAAGGAACAAAAAAATAATAAACCCAGTATGAGACTTATAGCAAAGTTCTTCTTTTTCAGGTTAGCATTTTAAAATGCTCAGAAAATATATTGTTAATAGTTTAAATTAAAATATTTTGTATATTTTCATGGTAGCTTAAAAGATGAATGTAAACTAGTCAACTGACTACTTAAGGACAGTTCAATCAGTGCATTAGTTGTATTTTCATCTGCAATAATCTCATTTTCTCTTATGAAAAGATAACACTTCTTAGACTGGTAGAACTATTGGGGTTTTAGACTTTACACTGAAATAAATTGAAATTCTTCATCTTAAATAATGTGTTTGAATAATGTATTAATAACTTTCTGGAACTGCACACGTTCTTACATTTTTAGCATGTCAAAATGTTAAATCAAACCACAATTCATACTTTACACTTCAGTGTCAATTCTTGTATCTCAATGATCGGCTGTTAGTTTGTTACATTTTTGATTAATTGATGTTTTTGGCGTTTATGAATGGCTTGGTAAAAAATAGGTTGAGATATTTATTTTTTTAAGTTTAGTGTGACATTTTAACCCAACAGAGAAAATCTGCAAACTTAAATTAATTTATACACATTGTGTGATTTGTATTTTCTCTACAAGGACTTTCATCAGGACTGTGATTTGACTACAAGAGTATCATGGCAGTTTCAGATGGGTTTCCTGCCAGTTTCTATGGAGAACCTGGAGTGTTGGGCTTGTTATCAAATGGGATCAGTGCATTCCTTGTTCTTCTACAGAACTTCAACACAGCTCGTACTGGCAATCAACCAGCTGGAGTGGAAAACATACTGGCAGGTAAAACATGACATCAATGATCAAGACGTATATATGTAAAGATTTACTAAAAATGTCTTACACATGTTTTTAATGCTTCTTACAGGTGTTCATCTCATCCTGATCGGTGGAATATGTCAACTGGTGGCTGGATTGATTTCTTTTCGTAAATACGATCACCTGAGTGGCACTGCCTTCATTGGTTACGCTGCTCTTTGGGGTAGTTACGGTGCTACCAGAATCTACTTTGGTGCCTTATTTAACCACCAAACAACAACATCAGTGTCAGGACATACAGGAAATGATTCATTTACTACCACGATTGGTAACATGTCTCTCAATGAGTCACCTCAGTGCCAGTTATGCCTGTCCATAGATGAGTCAGCAATTGCTGGCCTGGTCCCTTACATCCTCCTGTCATTTCTTCTTGCGTTTTGCTCTGCCACAGTCAACTACATCATGCCTTTTGTTTTTGGAGCCATCACTGCAACATTAATTTTTGAAGCAGCAGCTCTAGTAGCAGGCCCCTGGGCCCTGGTGGTCTCAGGGGTTTTCGAGTTGCTCATTTTGCTCTTTGCCATCTATGGCTCAGCTGTTCTGCTCATCAAAGGTCTGACTCAGCGTTATGTCCTCAAAGGCTTTGGGACCCCCTTGTTTAATGTTCTCCTGCTTGGGACTCCCAACTCTACAAAAACCCAGAGTGCTGGCCAAGAGAAGAAGAAGAACACAAAATATGCAGAGCCCATGGCCTTAGGTTTCTTCTGTGACTCCATTGCTCCCTTCATCTTTGCTTTCTACAGCTTTGGTTACATGAAGTCGTTTGGATTAGGAGTTACGTGGGTTTCAATCATCTCAGTTGCCCAGTTCATGTCCAGCTACTATGCCCATTTGCGCCAAGATTGCTACCACACTACAAAGTTTGGATTGCATGCCACATATTGGCTGATCAAGGCTTGGGATGAGTTTGTAGCATCTGTTCTATTAGTGGAGCACAGTGAAATTGTCTCTGGAAGGAAAGAAATGGTGGGAGACTGGTTCTTTGTGGTGGCAAGCCTGGCTCTCTGTGTGGGAAGCCTGAACATGGACGTCCTGGAAGTGATCCACAACTTGCTGTTCGTCTTGCTCACGGTCTCAACAATCCCTCAGATCCCCCTGCAGGGTTACTACATCTTCTTTGGTGTAGCCTGTTCTCTCTTCACTGCAGTCTCTGTGTACTGCTCCTTCTCACGTCTCATAAACTCCATAGCAGAAAAGGTCCTTATACCTGTAGGACCTCAGCCAGTTTCCTCTGAGCAGCTGAAGAATGCACTGAAGTGTAGAAGAACTGAACAAGAAGCACTGCCCCAAACTGACCAGACCTCAGACGCTCTGTTTTACCTGTTAAATGGGGTTGCAGCTCTTTCAGCTCTTCATCCACATGCGTCAAGTGAGAATCCTTCTTTCCTTCATCTGACTGTCCCCTGGGTCCTGATCGCTGGAGCCATTGTCCAGGTCTATGTCAGCAGACTCCAAGTTACAGGAGGTGGCCGCTTTGGATCAGTTATCTCCTCCTTCTATGTGGTTGTGTGGGCAACTTGGACATGGTTTCGGTTTGCAGGTACAGTATGCAAGAATAAATTAATGTACTGATTTGTTTTTCTCTGATATACCAAATGTTCTAATCCCAGTATATATTTTGTATTCTAGGTATTCAGCTTCAGCTTCCCTACTGAGGCAAACTATGGTTTTACAGCAGGGGCCATTGCTTTTCTGGTCATTAATGCCTTTCTTATGTTGATTGGTAAGTTCAGACTTTTGCTTTTAGATATAGAAATCTGTGTTTAGGATTGTTTTAATTTTTAATTTGTATTTCGTTTTCAGCTGCTTACAGGAACCTGGTTCTGCTGTTTTTAACAACAATCATGGAAGTTGTTCTGGTCTGCTTCCTTCTCTCCACTCTGCAGAGACTGCCATACCAACTTGAAAGTAAGTCAATTAACACCAAATGACAAATGATTTTGTTAAGTCTAGAAATATGTGTCCATTTAACAGAAAATGCAAAACATTATTTGTCCTTCTTTTGCAGTGGCCATGCTTGCTCTGGTTTCCATCATTTGTATATATGGCACTTTGGCTTCACTGCTGAACTCCATCTTCTCACAGCGAATGCTACCAATGGGCCCTCCAATTATAAAGGTAACAAATAAAAACAATAAAGTTATTCTTCTTTTTATTTCAAACTAATATATATATTTTTTAACTCATTTTAGGAAAAGCATAAGCAGGATACATCTGAAGAGCTGCCCTGTCCAGTGGCCAGCTCCCGTCTCACCAGTGGTCTCCACAAGATTGCTGGACAACTCAAAGAGGGGGGAGTATGTGGTATTCCCACAGATACTGTTTATGCTTTGGCTGCTTCCTGCAAGAATCCACAGGCAATAGAGAAAATCTACAACATTAAAGTAAGAAAGAAAAAGATGGTTTCAGTCGAATATATATGTAAATACATATTTATGTGTATTTTATGTAACAGTCATTGTCTTCTTAAATGTGTTCATCTCCAGGACAGACCAGCAGAGAAGCCTATATGCATTTGCATTTCCAGTGTGGAACAGCTAGTAGCAGCCAAGCCTCCTTTCAGCCCTCTGCTGTGGGAGTTTATGAGGAATGTGTATCCAGGAGGCATCAGCTGCATCGTCAGCAAAGGAGACTGGCTCTTCCAACTTGGTAAGGGTTCTACCAAGGCTCCAGTTGAACTACAAAACCTTGCCACGTAAAATAAGGAGTAATCTACAAGAAGTGTAAAGAACTAGTAACACAGATCCTCACAGTATTCACCTCCATTTTTATCCTTGTCTTGTGCAGGTGTTGGACCAGCGATTGACCGTGTTGGTACCAGAGACAGCATCATGATCCGTGTCCCTGACCACACAGTGACTTGTCACTTATGTGACATCACAGGACCTCTTGCGATCACATCGGCCAATCCCAGTGGAGAATCAGACAGTACCCACCACAGCATGGTCATCAAGTAAGAGTCTGATGTTCAAGTGTACACATACAAAGTGTACAACTTTTGTTTTGTTGTTTGCAACTCAAAGTTTAAACTGCTTATAAATTGTTTTACTACAGCCGTCTGGGCCACAAGATCCAAGGAGTTTTGTGTGATGGAGACTCAAATGAAATTGTTGCTTCAACTGTGGTCAACTGCCTGAGGATAGATGAAGGTAAAACTTTTAAAAGTCTGAAATTATTTTTTGTTTTCAAAATGTTTTATCTCTGATCTGTTTTTCTCATAAAATGTATTTTTTTTTTCTCTTTTCACAGGGACCATTACCATTGTCAGGGAAGGTTGTGTTCCTGCTGCAAAAGTTCACCAGATCTTTGACAGAGTTAAAAGCACTATGGTGTGATTATTATGACTTTTTCCCTGAAAGGGTTCTGAGTAAATGTTCAGGTTAAGCTATTTATTTATTTATTTATGTATTTATTTGTTTGTGTATTTATTTATTTATTTATTTATTTATTTATTTCCTCTTATAAACTTTGAGCTATTTACACTAAAATTATGTTTGGCTCTTTTTACTGATGTTTCATTGTTGTCAAGAGTATTTATTATATTTATGGTTATTTATTATATATGTGTTTAAAGAATAAAGAAAAATGTTGAAAAACATATATGCTTATTTGGTTTTCATTATATATTCTTGAATAATTTTAAATATGATCAAATAAGTTATTCAAGTTTCCCTTCAGTGAGATGTAACATCCTGTTTTTGTTCCTATTGAAATTAAAATAATTTGACAGATTTTAATTAAGACAAATGTTTTTTGTTGACCTAACACATGTTTTAGTACATTTTTAATTATGAATGAAGTGTCATAAAAAGCAAATGATTGCCTTGCCTCGGTGCCTACCTGTTTATGGCGTTCTCTCGCCGCGCTGCCCTCCAGGAGCCGTCGACGATGACGCGGAAGGAGAAGCGGACTTCACGTCAAACTCCGGATTCAGGACTCTAACTCCCACGGCATTTACGACCGGCTAACAAGGGATTGCTATCGTTGGCTCCTGCCGGTTGTCCCAGACCCGGACGCCAGCTGCACACGCCCACGCAGCCGGCTCGTTGGGACCCACATCCGGGGCTGCGTTCAGGAACACCCCCGTCCACTTCAGCATGGATGTCAGCAAACGGTCAGGAACTCCATTCGTTTGGCACTGATTAACATCAGATCACTAACTAACAAAACATTTATCATGAATGACTTTTTCTCCTCACACACTGGATTTTCTTCTGTTAACGGAGACGTGGATAAAACCGGATGAAAACAGTGCCTTCTCAGAGCTCCTCCCTCCCGGCTGTTCCTTCCTCAACTCCCCCCGTCTCACGGGTCGTGGTGGGGGCATTGCTTCAGTTTTTAGAGACAATTTCAAATGTAGACTTTTACATGCCAAAACATATTCTTCTTTTGAGTTACAGCTGTTCGTGGCTGAGCTGACACAGCCTGTATTATTTGGAATTGTCTATCGTCCCCCTAAAAATAATAAGGATTTTATTCAACAATTTGCTGAATTTTTAGCAGACTCCATCCCCAAATTTGACAATTTACTTTTTTGTGAAGATTTTAATATTCATGTTTGTTGCCCGTCCGATCAATTAGCCTCTGATTTTATTAATATTTTAACATCTTTTAACTTAATACAGTCTGTGCGTGGGCCAACTCATCTTCTTGGACATACCTTGGACCTTATTATATCTCATGTGCTATCCATCTCACTCTGTGAATCATCTGAAACTGCCATCTCATTTCCCCATTTTCCCATCATGTTAGAGTTTTCAGCCCCCCTACCTGTCAGTAGGCCTGCTGTTGCAGGTCATTGGCGTCGTATTTTTACTCCTGAGACCGCTGGACTGTTTACCACTGCTTTTATGGACTTTTCAATTTCAAGTACAAATGAATTTTATCCAGAGGACTTCCTTCTCTCTTTCCAAACCACCTGCTCTGACATTTTAGACTCCATCGCTCCTCTTCGGTTTAAATCCACCAAACCAAGAGTTGAGCCGTGGTTAAACGATGCCACGCATACTCTCAAGAAAATATGTAGGAAAGCGGAACGACAATGGAAGAGAGACAAACTTCCTTCATCCTTAAAATTTTTGAGAGAATGCTTTAAAAATTACCAGAGATCTGTCAAAGAGGCGAAATGTCTATTTTTATCTGGTTTGATTTCAAATAATTGCCATTGTCCTAGAGTGTTATTTAACACTATTAATTCTGTTATAAATCCAGCTGTGCGTATTCTACCAGATGCTACAGTCACAAACTGTGAAAACTTTCTAAAAATTTTCCAGGATAAAGTGGCCTCAGTCAGACAGGTCACTGGTCCGGTTGCCCCTGACTACTCTGTTGTCTCTGTAGCTCCGGTTGTGTTTGAACAGTTTCAACCAGTGTCTCTTGCCACTCTCACTGATGTTGTTCAACATTTAAAGATCACTAATTGCCCTCTGGACTTTCTTCCATCCAGGTTTTTAAAAGAGGTTTTTAATTCTGTGGGTTTTTGTGTTTTAACACTTTTAAACTCCTGCCTTCGTTTAGGGATTGTCCCTGCTGCATTTAAACATGCTGTAGTTAGGCCCCTTCTTAAAAAACCTCACCTGGACCCATCAATTTTATCTAATTTTAGACCTATTTCTCATCTGCCTTTTTTATCTAAAGTTTTAGAAAAAAATGTTTTTATGCAGTTACAACCTGTTTTGGAAAATCATGGTATTTTTGAAACATTTCAGTCTGGTTTTAGATCCCGTCATTCTACCGAATCAGCCTTGTTAAAAGTCCATAATGACATGTCCATGGATGCCAAGTGTCCCGTTGCACTGGTGTTACTGGACCTCACAGCTGCATTTGACACAGTAGACCACACTGTCCTTCTATCTCGCCTTCAACATTATGTTGGAATTTCTGGTACAGCACTCAAGTGGTTCACTGCCTACTTGACCAACAGAACATTCTCTGTCATGCTGGACACTCTTTCTTCCTCCACTGCCGTTCTCTCTTGTGGTGTGCCGCAGGGTTCTATTCTCGGTCCTCTCCTCTTTTCACTGTACATGCTGCCCCTTGGATCAGTAATAGCCAGACATAATTTTTCTTTTCACTGCTATGCCGATGATGTACAAATTTATCTACCAATGAAACCCAAAAACAGCAATCTTCTCACCCCATACGCTGATTGTATTGCCGACATTAAACAGTGGCTTCACCGTAATTTTTTGTTTTTAAACGAAGGAAAGACAGAATGCATCTTCTTCGGTGATGATGCTCCCTGTAACTTTGGTGCTCTAACTTCCAAATGCAGACCAAAAATTAAAAACTTGGGGGTGACATTTGACAAGGACTTAAAATTTGATAAACAAATAGCGTCTGTAGTCAAGGCCTGTTTTTATCAACTACGTCTTTTATACAAAGTTAAACCTTTTTTAAATCGTTTTGATTTAGAAAAGGCCATTCATGCTTTTATCACCTCAAGGCTTGACTACTGCAATTCCCTATATGCGGGAATCTCCCAATCCTCCATTAAACGCCTTCAATTGGTCCAAAATGCTGCAGCTAGACTTTTAACCAACACCTCCAGACGTGAACACATTACCCCTGTTTTATTTTCTCTCCATTGGCTTCCAATTGATTTTAGAATTAAATTTAAAATTTTATTATTCACTTTTAAAGCTCTCAATGGTCTTGCCCCACTGTATTTGACTGATCTTGTAACTGTCCGTGAATATAGGAGAACACTGAGATCATCAAATACATTTCTCCTGTCTGTTCCAAAGACCAACTACAAACGTTGGGGTGACCGGGCCTTTTCTGTCGTTGCACCCAGTCTCTGGAATAAGCTACCTCTGGACTTGCGCTCCATCACTCATATGGAGTCTTTTAAATCTAATCTAAAAACCTTCTTCTTCAGGCAGGCTTTTAATACCTAGTAGTTCTTTGACATTCTTGTTAGGTCTAAATTGTTTTTAATTTTTAACTGGCTGTTTTTTATTGTTGTTGTTTTTTATTGTTTGTTTTTATTTCTGTATTGTTCAGCACTTTGTGCACCTTCTGGCTACTGAAAGGGGCTCTATAAATAAAGATTGATTGATTGATTGATTGATTGATTGAAATGATGGATTAAATCGATGAACATGACAATATCTGCTCCCTTGACAAGAATCAAATCAAATATTCGTCTAGAGGAAAGAACTTTACAACGTCTTTGTTCATAAGGAAGTACTTAAACTGACGTCACATACTGAAGATATTTGCCTTTGTTTCTGTATGTTTAAAAATATTAAAAAGAAAATATCTAAAGCATGTTAAACTTTAATATTTTACTTTATATTATTTTTTTCAAAAGATCACTACAAATTAAGAAAAGTAAAAAACAAAAAACAAACATGAAGTCTGACTATCATCCAGTTTGTAAAAAAACACTGTAGTGTATAAGCATAAATAAAATGCATTGTATATTTTTTAAAGTTATGAAGATATTTTCTCCTCTTACTGAACTTTAAATAAAAAAATGCAAATATAAAAAATAAAGAACCTTTATGTGTTTAAAAAAGGTTACTCTAATGTCATACCAAGTTGCTAG
This sequence comes from Garcialebias charrua, assembly GCA_038048925.1. Lineage (NCBI taxonomy): Eukaryota > Metazoa > Chordata > Actinopteri > Cyprinodontiformes > Rivulidae > Garcialebias > Garcialebias charrua. The sequence continues at coordinate 24,639 of JBBPBX010040795.1, forward strand.
TGATGATAATAAAGTTTATTATAAATAAACAACACAAGATGCTGACGGGGCAGCTAACTTACTATAAGGAGAACATGGAGGGAGACAGATCACAATATCTATAGGAAGAACAATCCATAGACAAATGACAAAACACAATATTAATAGTCAAAGTCAAAGTCAAAGTCAAAGTCAACTTTATTGTCAGATCTGCAATATGTACTGTACAGGACATACACAGGACCGAAATTGCGTTTCTCTCAGTCCCTCGGTGCAACAGTAAACATCTAAACATTGAAACACTGAAACATATAATAATAGACATAAGCATAAAATAGTAAAACTAACACTGTCCTGAGTTTTTTTGCATAGTGGTATAAGAGTATGAAAATTTACACCAACTCTAAAACTAAAACATTAAACATTTAATGAACATAATACTGGCCTGAGTTTTTGCATACTAGTATAAAAAAAGAGTATAAAAAGTATAACTAAAATAAACTAAGGGTTTCTAGCATTGACATTTGCAAAGTGGCAAAGCAGCGTATGAGTTAATGTACACAGTATATGTATGAGGTAGTAGTTGATGTTGTTATAGAGGCAAAAAGTGGCATATGCAGTAAGGCACATTGGGCATCCCTAAATAAGACCGTTCAGAGCACACTGTATATGTATCAGCAGTGGTGTAGATATTAGAGTAGTGTAAATGTAAACAGTAGTAATTACATGTAAGCAGTAGTAATAAAAGTAAACAGTATTAATAAATGTAAACAGAGAATGTAAACAGTATTATGATTATAGGCAGTGATGTAATACAAACATTAGTGCAAGTATGAGAAGTAGTGCAAACTGTATGAGCACATGACCGAGAGTTTAGTGAATAACCCGTTTGATGACACAGAGTCCAGTGTTAAAATCTTTGTGTTGTGTGGTAATGTGTGAGAAAGTTTTAGTGTTAAGGCAGTTCAAATGGGAGGGGGGGCAGAGCAGGCAGAGTGTTTAGCATCCTGACTGCCTGATGAACAGAGCTGTCTCTCAGTCTGCTGGTTCGAGCCTGGAGACTCCTCAGTCTCCTCCCTGATGGCAGCAGTCTGAAGCAGCTGTGTAGTGGGTGTGTGGGATCACCTGCCATGCAGTGGGCTTTCCGAGTGAGGCGTTTGCTGTGTAAGTCCTGCAGTGAGGGCAAGGAGGTGCCCACGATCTTCTCAGCTGCTCTCACAATGCGCTGGAGGCTCTTGCGGCAGGATGCAGTACATGCACCAAACCACACAGTGATGCAGCTGGTCAGGACACTTTCTATGGCACCTCTGTAGAAGGTGCTCATGATGGGGGTTGAAGCTCCAGCCCTTTTCAGCTTGCGGAGAAAGTAGAGACGCTGGTGAGCCTTCTTTGCCAGTGCTGCAGTGTTCCTGCTCCAGGACAGGTCCTTTGAGACGTGCACTCCCAGGAACTTGGTGCTGTCTACTCTCTCCACTGCGGTGCTGTTGATGGTCAGAGGGGCATGTTGGGCATCCTTCTTCCTGAAGTCCACAACAATCTCCTTTGTCTTCTCCACGTTGAGAGTGAGATTGTTGTGTCCGCACCACAAGGCCAGGCGGCTCACCTCGTTCCTGTAGTCCGTCTCATCGTTGTTGCTGATGAGACCCACCACTGTTGTGTCGTCCGCAAACTTGATGAAGTGGTTGGAGCTGTACGATGGTGTGCAGTCGTGTGTTAGCAGGGTGAATAGAAGGGGGCTCAGCACACATCCTTGTGGGGCCCCTGTGTTCAATGTGATGGTGCTAGATGTGTTACTCCCGACCCGCACTGTCTGTGGTCTCCCGGTCAGGAAGTCTAGCAGCCAGTTACACATTGAGGTGTTCAGCCCCAGACTGTCCAGTTTAAGGATGAGCTGTTGGGGGATGATGGTGTTAAATGCCGAGCTGAAGTCGATGAACAACATTCTAACATAGGAGTCCTTCGTGTCCAGATGTGTGAGAGCTGTGTGAAGGGCAGAGGAGATGGCATCGTCGGTTGAGCGATTAGGTCGGTATGCAAATTGGAAGGGATCCAGGGAGTCAGGGAGGACAGATGTGATGCTTTTCATGACTAGCCGTTCAAAGCACTTCATCAGGATGGGGGTGAGTGCTACTGGGCGATAGTCATTGAGGCATGCGGGCGTTGCCTTCTTTGGGACAGGGATGATGGTGGTGGCTTTGAAACAGGTGGGGACGATGGCCTGGCTCAGTGAGATGTTAAAGATGTCCGTGAAGACCGCTGCGAGTTCCCCTGCACAGTCCTTCAGCACACGACCAGGTATGTTGTCAGGACCAGAGGCCTTCCGGGCGTTAATCTTGATGAATGATCGCCTTACGCTGTCTGAGGACAGCGTCAGCACCTGGCCATCAGGAGAGGGGGGGAGTTTATGTGCTGGTGTGCTGTTACTTGCCTCGAACCGAGCAAAGAACTCATTCAGTTCATTCAGCGCAGAGGCTGAGCTGTCACAGGTCTGGGGGGGTGGTTTGTAGTTTGTGATGGTCTGTATTCCCTGCCACAGACTGCGTGTATCCCTGCTGTCCTTGAAACGGTGAGCTATTTTCCCAGAATACTGCCTCTTTGCCTTTCTGATGCCCCGGTCCAGGTTGTTTCTGGCTGCCCTCAGGCCCACCTGATCTCCCGCTTTGAAGGCAGCATTCCTGGCTTTCATGAGTCTGTGAACCTCAGCTGTCAGCCATGGCTTCTGGTTAGCCCGAACAGTGATGGTTTTAAGGTTGGTTACATCATCAATGCACTTGGTGATGTATGAACATACAGTGTCTGAGTACTCCTGGAGACATGTGGTGTTGTTTGTGGTAGCAGCTTCTTTGAACATACTCCAATCTGTGGTGTCAAAACAGTCCTGGAGTGCCTCTGAAGACCCCTCTGGCCACACTCGTATCTGCTTGCGGACTGGTTTTGTGACTTTCACCAGTGGCCTGTATGCTGGCTTTAGCATAACACAGATATGGTCAGAAGCACCAATGTGGGGGAGGGGGATGGCTCTGTAGGAATTTTTCATGGTGGTGTAAACCTGGTCCAGGGTGGTTTCCTCTTGTTGCAAAGTTTATGTTTCTGTATGTTTTTGGAAGAACACTCTTTAAATCTGCTTGGTTGAAATCACCAGCCGTGATGAGAAAAGCATCAGGGTGGGCTGTTTGTTGCTCACTGATGTGCAGATATAGTTCATTCAGTGCCTCACCTCTATCTTTGCTGTTGGAGCTTGGAGGGATATATACAGCAACAATCATAACAGCTGTAAACTCCCTCGGTATGTAGAACGGTCTGCATTTAATAGTCATGAACTCCACTAAATGTGAGCAGTGTTTGTAGACCACAGCAGCATCACGACACCATGCGTTGTTGATGTAAACACAGAGCCCGCCTCCGCGAGTCTTACCTCCCTTGATGAAAGCTCGGTCCGCTCTGTAGCATGTTAGCTGCTCCAACTGGATAGCGTGGTCCAGAACGTTGTTGTTAAGCCACGTTTCCGTGAATACAAACACACAACAGTCTCTCACAGTCTTTTGTGTCGTTCGTAGCAGGCGTATATAATCCAATTTGTTGTCCAAGGAGCGCACGTTAGCCAGAACCATGGATGGAATAGCCGGCCTGTGTGGGCTAGCTGCTAGCCTAGCTCTGATACCTCCGCGTTTACCCCGCTTCTGTTTCCTGTCACGCCGCTTGTGGCGTTTCCATGGCGGGCGCGGTGAAGCGTCACGCCGCTTGTGGTACTTCCACGGCGGGCGCGATGAAGGGAAGCTCGGGGCTGGCTTCCAGAGCAGCTCGCAGTCACGAAGCTCACGTAACTCCTCCTCGAGCTCATGTAGCTTCTCCTGGAGTTCGCTGTTTATTCCCAAATGAGCGGTTTTTCCGACATCAAGCAGGAATTCACGGCTATACTTGCGTTCTTGAACACGTAGACAAGACAAAGACGTGCCGGCAAATTGCGGCGTGCAGGACAAAACAGACGAAAGCACCGTGTTGCTGGGAGAGAGAGAAGCCGCAACGTTTGCACGCGCCGCCATCTTGGATCTTGGAGCGCCGCCATCTTGTATCTTTCAAAGTCAACTTTATTGTCAGAACTGCAATATGTACAGGACATACACAGGACCGAAATTGCGTTTCTCTCAGCCCCTCGGTGCAACAGTAACCATCTAAACACTAAAACATTTAATAAACATAAGCATAAAATAGTAAAAAAGTGTAACACTGTCCTGAGTTTTTTCATAATAGTATAAAAGTATGAAAATTTACACCAACACTGAAACACCAAACACCCCTAAAACACCAAACACCCAATGAACATAAGCATAAAATGAAATAATAAAAGTGTAATACTGTCCTGAGTTTTTGCATAGTAGTATGAAAAGTATAAAAACGTAAATCTATAAAATAAACTGAAGTTTCTAGCGTTGACATTTGCAAAGAGTGGCACAGCAGCATATAAGTTAATGTACACAGTATATGTATGAGGTAGTTGATGTTGGTATAGAGGCAAAGTGGCATATGAAGTAAGGCACATAAGGCACATTTGGCATCCTTAGATAAGGCTAGTCAG
>JBBPBX010040796.1:11861-29192 GCA_038048925.1 Garcialebias charrua
TGTATTTGTTACCTTATAAGGCCCATTTTTCCAATGTATACAACATTGTGAGGATCAACTGCTCCTTTTGGGGCCCAAAGCCCGGGCTCATAAGAAGAAGTGCCGTTGGTGGGTTAGGTTTAGGGTTAGGTATGTACTGCTAATGGTTAGGTTTAGGTTAAAGGTCAGTGTTAGGGTATAGAAATTAATAAAAAATGAATGGAAGCCATTAAACCACAACTGTTGATGGGTTTCTTCACCAGTCTAAGCTTGACATGGGTAATGGCAAACAGAAAAAGAAAATTAATTAAATCTGGACTGGAGTTTTCCAAGCAACATGTGGAACACACGATGACCAAGGTACTTCTAACCCAACCCTGGAAAGCTTGGGTAAAGTTAATGTTGCAAAATATGAAGAAATCCTGGAAGAAAATCTGAGGCCGTCTTCAGAATAACTACCGGTATGTCGTCTCTCCCATCTCACCTGCTGAAGCCTGTCACTCCTTCAGTGCTCACACGTGTCTTGCTGGCCTCGTTCACTTTTCTCTTTCTTCCAGGGCCCCTCAGGTTGTGAGGACGGCCTGCTCTACATTTAGGTCTCAATTTCCTTCCGTTTCTTATTGATGGGTTTACAGACCTCCTGGGGATGTTTGGGGCCTTGGAAATTTTGTATTCATCCCGACGTGGACATTTTTAAAAAATGTATGCGAGTTGAATAAGAACAGTTTCTTTAAAGGGGGTTGATAGTTATGTAATGACTTGTTTTACATTCATTTTTAATTTGGTATTACTCTGTAGAAATTTGATTTCCCTTCACCACTGAATATTTTCTTAATCTCAAAAAGGCCAGTTTATATTGACACTGAATGATTTTCAAGAACAATAAAATAGCAAAACCTACAGAAAGGTGAATTGTTTCATAGGCACCTTATCTTAATCTGCCTTTTACACGGCTTCCTCTGAAATCAAATGCTGACATGGCAGAAGGTCAAATGAACTGACTTAGTTCAATCTGATTTTTCAAACAGTTGGACAGGTGTAACATTTAAACTACTTTGTTTTACTTAGATCATTTTGTTCATAAATGCTATTCCCAAACTAAACAAATAAAAAAAGGTAATGTATGCACAAATTTAACATGATCATTTTTATGACAAGTCCTAGTTTAGAAAATGAATTGATAAAATATTTTGTGAAGTGGTTGGGAAGAGAATCAGCACCTCCAAATCGGTCTTCATTCGGAAAAGGGTGGATTGCTCTCTTCAGGTTGAGGGTGAGATTCTGCCTCAAGTGCAGGAGTTCAGTATCTTGGGGTTTTTTTCACGAGTGAGGGAAGAATGGAGCGTGAGACTGACAGACGATTGGTGCAGCGTCTGCAGTACTGCGGACTCTGTGCCGGTCCGTTGTGGTGAAGAGGGAGCTGAGCTGCAAGGCAAAGCTCTCTGTTTACTGGTCGGTCTACATTCCTACTCTCACCTATGGTCATGAACTGTGGGCAGTGACACAATAATAATAATATTAATCATAATAATGTGTTATGTATTGTCATCATTGTATGTTCTCATACAATGGTGAAATTGGATCTCTGCATTTCTCTACATAAGAGGCCATGGTCTTAAAGAGCAGCAGCTACGTGTCCTCCGTCCATCTTTCGGACAAATTTACGAACATATTCTCGTTGTATCCCGGTACAATGATAATAAGGATTACAGGTAGTCCTCGACTTACGGCGGTCTCGAGTTACAGCGATTCGACTTTACGAACCCAAATCTCATTAAAAAATAAAAAGACATTTTTGATAAATCTTATTTTATGTGTTTAAATGTTCTTAGTTTCATGTGTACAGCACTTTGTTGCAGCTGTGGTTGTTTTAAATGGCTTTATAAATAAATTATTATTATTATTATTATTATTATTATTTTTTAAGCAGATTACGCAGTGTTCGGCAGTTTTCGGTTAGCTTCGGTTAGCTCCGGCTTCGACAGCCGGCTTTGGACGGACCGTGTGCCCAATGAGAGGTTGCTTCACTCGGATACATGAGCTGGAAACGCTCGGTGAACTCTGTGGACGTCTCAGGCCCGGAGCAGCAGCCGCCGATCGCTCCGCCGCATCCCACCACGCCGGCCAACACCACCAGCTCACCGCGGGGACCATCCCGCCGCTACTATCCCTGCCATCAGCCGGCCCCACCGGGGACACAGAGCCAACGGCGGCGGAGAGGCCTGCTGTGGCCGGGAGCTCGCCTCGATGCTCCGCCTGGCAGCCTCAGAGGTTGGAGGGACACTGAGCTAACATGCCAACGCGGAGAAACAGCTGCGCGGCCTTGGATGCTGCTGGGACACCGAGCTAACATGCTAACGCTAATGAGATTTTCATTAATGAAAAGTGCGTTATAAATTGAATTAATTATTATTATTATTATTAACACAGATAAACGGCTTCACCAGCTCCCAGTAAGAAATTAACTTTTTTTCCTTCATTATGGCTCCAAATGTAATGTATGTGTTTTTTGATAATTATGTAGGGTACTGTGTTAGGATAGGCGAAGTGCTTGGTAACTGTACAGTACATGTATAAGTGGCGGCTAGTGTGTACTTCCGACTTACGGCGATTTTTGACGTACGAATGGGCGTAGGAACGGAACTTGTTCGTAACTCGGGGAGTACCTGTATTATGATTCTGATTAACCGATCCACAACCAGGTGGAGCAGTGGGCAGCTATTGAAAGCGCCCGGGGAGAATTTTGGGGATAAGGTGTGCTGCTTAGAGACATCAAAAGATATGCAATGACTGGGGATCTACCCTGCGACTTTCGGGTCCCGAGTCGGCTGCCCTGCCTCTAAACCATCTCATGAATACAGGCAATTGAAATGAGTTTCCTCCGTAAGTAGCTGGCATCTCACTTAGAGATAGGGTGAGAAGTTCAGTTATCCAGGAGAGACTCAGAGTAGAATTGCTGCTCCTCCACATCGAGAGGAGTCCGTTGAGGTGGTTCAGGCATCTGTTAAGAATGCTCCATGGGCATCTCAATAGGGAGGTGCTTTGGGCATGTCCGACTGAGAGGAGATCCCGGGGAAGATCCAGGACATGCTGGACAGTCTCTCGGTTGGCCTGGGAACACCTTGGAGTCCTACCGGGAAGAGTTGGAAGAGATGGCAGTGGAAAGAGATGTCTGGGCCTCCCTGCTGCCCCCAAGACCCGACTTTGGAACAAATGGAAGATAATGGATGGATGGGTGGATGGATGGATGGATGGATGGATGGGGGGATGGATGGATGATAGATGGATAATCTAAATTAGATGGATGGATGGATGGATGGATGGATGGATAGATATATGGATGGATAACCTGTTATTGCTAACCTACTGTGACCATCTTATCAGTCAACGTTACCGGGATATTTCTGTTATTCTTAATTTTTTGACTGTTTTCTCAAGTATATTGAAATATTTTCTCTGACACGTGATTTAATTGTAACAGTTGCTTTATCAAGCTGTTAAAGCAATGACATTCACTAATTGGCTACACTAATGATAACATACCTCATAGAATCATTCAGACATATCTGTAAATTTGTATTGATATTGATAGTGCCTCTGTGCATGCAAAATTGCACCAAATAATCAATAATCAAGTTTACAAATATACTTCTAATTCACATGCGCAATTTGCTCACAACCTTATTACAATAGCAAGACTTATTAGCATATCAAGCATGCAGTCGGTGCACAAAACATAGTGACAAAGCTGAAGCCTGACCATTATTTTTGGTTCTAAATGGCAGCACGGTGGCACAACTGGTAGAGCTGCTGCCTCTCAGCGAGCAGGTCCCCGGTTCAAATCCCGGTCCGGGGGCCTTTCTGGGTGGAGTTTGCATGTTCTCCCCGTGCATGCGTGGGTTTTCTCCGGGTACTCCGGTTTCCTCCCACAGACCAAAAACATGCATATTAGGCTGATTGGTGACTCTAAATTGACCCTAGGTGTGAGTGTGAGAGTGGATGGTTGTTTGGTGTGAGTGAGACAGGTCCCTCTTGTAAATGAGTCCCCATGACTCAACGAGGCTAGCCTGTAGAAATAAAGGTTGAATGAAAAAAATCAACCATTAAAACTCAATAGTGCATGCTAGTTGTTACATTTCCTTACTACCCTAACTCTGGATGGATGGACAGATGGACGATGGATGGATGGGTGGATTGATGGATGGACAGATGGACGGATGACCCAAATTAAAACATCATCTATGGATGGATGGATGGATGGATGGATGGATTCATTCATTCAACCTTTATTTCTACAGATAAGTCACATTGAGTCTCGAAGACTCATTTACAAGTGAGATCTGTTGGACAGACAATAAAAGTGGTGAAAAATGACACATAGGGTTTGGAGACAAAAAAATTCCTAACACGTTTTTGACCTCTGTTTGAAGGTCAAAAATGTGGTAATGAAAAAAATCTCTCACACAAGCACATAATGATGCTGACATTACGCAGAGGGCGGGGGAGGGGACTCAAAAGCAGTGAGCAGCCAGCACACAGAAAGGATGGAAAACAAATTAAAACATTATCTAAGGATGGATGGACAGATAAATGGATGGATGGATGACCTAAATTAAAACATTATCTAAGGATGGATGGATGGATGGATAATCTAAATTGGATGGATGGATAATCTAAATTGGATGGATGGATGGATAGATGGATGATCTAAATTAGATGGATGGATATACAGTATATAGATGGATGGATGGATATAGATGGATGGATGATGGCTGGTTGGCTGGATAATCTAAATTGGATGGATGGATGGATGGATGGATAGATAATCTAAATTAGATGGATGGATAGATAGATGGATGATGGCTGGCTGGATAATCTAAATTGGATGGATGGATGGATAACCTAAATTAAAACATTATTTATGGATGGATGGATGGATGGATGATGATGGCTGGCTGGATAATCTAAATTGGATGGATGGATGGATAACCTAAATTAAAACATTATTTATGGATGGATGGATGATGAAGAGATTGATGGATGATGGATGGATGATGGATGGATGATGGATGGATAACCTAAATTAAAAGATGATCTAAATGCAGTGCATGCTCTTGACATGTAGTACAGTAGTTTATTAAAACACCACAGCTACTCTATATTAAAGATAGGAGATAAATGCCACTAAAAAGCCCCACGTTCAGACACATTGAAATAAATAGATGTTCGTCTGTTTGCTGCACGTTGGAAGAGCTTTGTGTTTTTTAGTGAAAGGAGGCGGGCCACAGTTGATTGGTGGAGGGGAGGGATGGCCGAGGAGGTTCAACTTGAATGAAGACCCACCCTTTTGAGCTGTTCCTGCAACTGTTCCCGCAGGGACTCGGGACAGTTATGAAGCTGCTTCGTCAGCTCGCCATACTTTTCCTGGAGTCTCTGCAAGGCCCGGCGCTCAGCCTCAACATTAGCCCTTTCCTAGAAAGACAGCACACCCACACAAAGGACCAGTGTTCGGTTGAAGAGCATCAAAACAGAAGAAAAAAGTAAGGCTAAAATTCATAGCATGCAAAAAAAAAGCTGTAAAAATTATTTATTACTAACTGACATTTGAGAAGTGTTCAACTAAACTTAAAGAAGAGCTTTAATCCAGCCAGAAGAAACAACATCTGTAATTTCCCAAAGACCTAACACTTTCATCTGATAAAATATCAACTATTACAAAGAAGAAACTTTTGTCATAGTACACACATAGTACAGAGAAATTATGTACAGTAACTCGTAATTAATTATACAGCTCACCTGCTTCTAGGTTAACAATTTCATACAGAGTAAAACATTAAAAAGTGAACTTGGGGACCGCTCATAATCTTCAGACTATTTGCAGTAAATGGCAGGAAAGGTTACTTAAATAAACGTCAGTAAGTATAAAAATGGCTGGCTTTAAGGTGCAGTTGAAACACATCCTCTCTCCCGGGTGCTGCTCCAGTTTCAAGCTGAGAACTGGACGATACATCCGACCCTCGCTGTTATCGGCTGTGTTGAGGCAACACTGGGTTTTGTATTTGAACTCTCTGCATTTGATGTCCTCTAGGGCTGGCAGCAAGTCTCGCTCTAAAGCAACCCTTTCTGTTGTGTTCAGTAAAACATGGAGCGACTCGGAGATACACTGCGGACTTCTCCTTACACCACCATGTGGAACAAAGTCTGGGAAGAGTCACACTCCAGAAAACACAATCTCTTACGTGGGAATCCCAGTGCAGTTATAGCCATTTTGAATCCATTCAAGTAAAATTGGATTCTTGTGTAAGGTGTCTGCTGCTCAGACGTACCAGAGCACAACATTTAAATAAAGAAGCTTTAACCTGTGGGACAGGAGGCAACAGTGAACAGCTATGTCTGCTTCAATGCCTCTTACAAGATCAGGATCCTCTACAGCTGAATTGGGATCAAATGTTACAACGGTGAAGATGCAAAGCTGCTAAACGTGCCCTCTGGAAGAGTGGAAGAGTCTGCTTTCTTGAAAACAAAAAAACTAGAACAGTTCTGGAGGAACATTGACGGGGACTGCCATGTTGCAGCCATGTTAAAATTTTGATTGGACAGTACTATGTGTTGGGGTTCACTCTCAACTACCATCACACCAAATTTCAGCTCAATATGGCAAGAAATCAATGACCATTAGACATTTTTTCTTTTATGCTACCGTACTTGCTGCCATTCACGCCGCACTGCCGTATAAGTCATATCAGTCCAAATATGTCTAATGAAGTGAAAAGAACATAAATACGTCACTTAGCCATATACGTCGCATCTATTATGCGTCACCACTGACGCGTCGCGTTTGTTACGTGTCACCACTGACCACACGGAAATGTGGGCCGGTGTTGTGTTAAAAATTGACTGTCTGCCAAATGCGGCCGTGGAAGTGTGCATAGGAGGACTTTAACAAGAATTTAACAGCACTTAAAAACAATTATTTGTTTGCTCGAAATTATAGCAAAGGTGTGTCTCAGTTGAACTTTTCCTTAATAAAAGGACTTTAACGGTCAAATCAGCTGCATTTCAAAAGCCAATCTGCAGCTGCAGGAGCGTGAAGGGGAGAACTCACTGTGCATTTCTTCTCAATTTACCAAGATAACCACATAAAAGCAATTATTTGTTTGCTTGACATTATAGTAAATGTTTGTCTTTTCCTTTAAAAATGCACTTTAATGGTCAAATCAGCTGCATTTCGCTGCTCATTTGACATTTGCTGGAGGAGTTGTAGAGTGAGACGAAGGTGGCCTGGTATGGCAAACCAGGTGTCTCATTAATAGCCCCTTTACCTGTTAATGAGACACTTGGCTTGCCATATTAGTCAAGTGCCATCTAGTGGCTATAAATGGTAGTGTTCAATATTTTCCATGTCAGAATGAACAAACTCGTCAGATCTCAGCCAAGAATTGGGTTATAGATAAGGGGGGGGGGGGCACAAATACGTTGCTTCGCTGTACAAGTCACAGGCATACTAATTTATGCAGAAAAACTGTGACTTACACAGCGAAAAATACAGCATAGTGGCCATCTTGTTTTTTTGATTTGGATTCAGAATGTGATGGGGAACGTTCCCCGCTATAACCTGACCAAATTTCAACTCTATATATCGGTATGTAAAAATAGCTGAGTTAAAGCAATTTTCAAGTGTAGCTTTGGTGGCCATATTGAATGTTTTATTTGAATTCAGGAGTTATTGGGCTCACCTACCATCACACCAAATTTCAGCGCAATATATTTTAAAATACAGTAGCTGAGTTATTTGTTTGCAAATTACCTCACCACGTTAAGTGGAAACCAATAAATGTAATGGCACACATCACGGTGCTGAGCCGGTGGTTTTCATAGAACATTTGTGGGACACAATGTGGTTTGGGCCGCATTCAAGTTGAAAGAAGAGCAAGACTATTTTCAGGTGGATAATAAAAGATGGCTGCCTTTCTAGACAGTCCCCAATAAAAATAAAAAGTTGTGTGAACATGCCAAAAGATTTTCTTCCCCATTGTTGAAAAATGTAATTAAAGGTATGTTACAGAGCACTATGGCACATAATAAAATGTTTTAGAGGTGAGGGTTTGTCATGCAGCAACCTTAATAAAGTTGTAGTTAATGTAAGTGGTGAAGATGCAGAGAAAGAAAAGTTATTTGGTGATAGCAGGGTCGAGCAGCACAGAAAACATGATTATGTTGAAAACAAGCAAGAACAGAGCCAGTGGGGGTCAGTCATCTATAAACTTTCAAATGTATCTGCTAAATAAATGTGTAACTCTCCTAAAAAAAGATCCTTAGGACACAAAAAGGACTGGCTCAAAACACCACCTGAAACAAGCAGTGGGAAAAGGAAGTCAAAGAAGTCTTTAAAACAACTGAAAAAGGAAATCATCAGTGTGGTTTTTATAGTTTCTATGTAGAACACAGGTTGTAAATAAGCAGGAAGTTTTTGAGTGTGATTTAAAAACCTAAAAGGTGCCTCATCCTGGATGCTGTCTGTGTACCTTCTCCTTCTCATGCTGGACGGCATTCTCCAGCTCATCCAGCTTGTGCTGCAGCTGGGTGATGACCATGGACTCAGCCTCTATCTGCTCATGCTCTGCCTCCCTCTCACCCTGCAGCAAGGCTCGCTCCATCTCTGCCTGAACAAAGAAAGCACCAAACATTACAGCACCACTCATGAGCAAGAAGACCAATACTGTACCATCCTGAGCCATTAACTGCTACCAGGAAAATAAAACTCTTATTGTAATGATGTTTCATGTCGGGACACCACCTCTTGTTTGGACTCCTGAAGTTGTTGTTCCAGCTCAGTGAGCCGAGTTTTGAACTCATCGATCCGAGCCAGAACACGAGCCCTCTCATCCTCCAGATAACTGAGCTCTGAATGAGCCGAGGAGTCTTCATGCTGCAGGAGTGGAGACGGCCGGGTTAAAAAAACATTTTATTACATTAGTACTATTAGTACAATAGGCGCCAAATTAGTACTTGCTCATGTATTAGAATTACCCTAAAGCTCAAAACTGAATAAAAAATGCTGCTCTATTCAAGCTAGGCATTAAAATACTAAAAAGGAAAAAGTCTGATCTTATGCAGGGTCACCTGGTGTACAAAATATTCATAAATGGTAAATCGATTAACACTTGCATAGTTTTTTGAATGTCTCCAGGTTCTGCAAAGCCCTACAGTGTTTCTCACATACCCAAAGCTTTCTGTTACATATTTTATGACATTGTTGTATTATCTCAATTGCACACAGACAAGCATATTGGGAAAGCAGGGGGTTCAGTGTATTGGCCAAGGATAGTTTGGCAAGTTGTAGGGTCTGGGGATCCTTTGGTTGGAAGGCAGCCTTCCAATCACTGAGCCAAAGCCCCTACCCAAGTACAGCTGTGCTCAAGACCTATACTCACACCCTGAAATAATTTGATTTTTTGGCCATTTTTTGGAGAATGAATGAATGAATGAATGAATGAACCAATCAATCAATCAATCCATCCATCTATTGTCTTCCGTTTGTTCCAAAGTCGGGTCTTGAGGGCAGCAGCTTGAACAGGGAGGTCCAGACATCTCTCTCCACAGTCTCCTCTTCCAGCTCTTCTGGAAGGACTCCAAGGTGTTCCCAGGCCAACTGACAGATGTAGTATCTCCAACGTGTCCTGGGTCTTGCCCGGGTTCTCCTCCCAGTCAAACATGCCTGAGAAACAGGAAGCAGAGGAGCAGTGGAAGCTCTCCAGGATAACTGACCTGCTCACCATATCTCTAAGGGAGAGTCCAGATACCTTGAGGAGGAAACTGATTTCAACCGCCTATATAAGCGATTTCATTCTTACGGTCACTACAGAGTTCATGACCATGGGTGAGGGTAGGAACATAGAGCGACCAGTGAACAGAGACCTTTCTCATCACAGCTGCTTCACACTCGGGTTTGAACCATTCCAGTGAGAGCTGAAGATCCCAGCACACTGAGGCCAACAGGACCACATCGTCTGCAAAGAGCAGAGCAGGAATCCTGAGGACACCGAACCAGAATCCCTCCGCCCCTGGCTGTACCAAGAAATTCTGTCCATAAAAGTTGTGACTTTATTTTTGGAGAACATGAATGATTAAACAGAAACTTTTCTTTCACTCATGGTTAGTGGTTGGGTGAAGCTATTTATTATCAAACAATTGTGTTAGCCTTTCTCACATCATAATGACAACAGAAAATACTTCTATGACCCTGACCAAACATTTACAGACTCGAGTTTATAAAACCTAACATTGTCTCCTTTAGCATCAATGACAGCCTGAAGTCTTTTGTGAACGTTGTGGATGAGACACTTTATTTTCTCATGTAGTAAAGCTGCCCACTCTTCTTGGCAAAATGTCTCCAGTTCCTGTAAATTCTTGGGCTGTCTTGCACGAACTGCATGTTTGAGATCTCTCCAAAGTGGCTCAATGATGGTGAGGTCAGGAGACTGAGATGGCCATTCCAGAACCATCACTTCTTTCTTCTGTAGTCATTGACATGTTGACTTGGCCTGGTGTCTTGGATCACTGTCATGTTGGAATGTCCAAGAGCGTCCCACATGCAGCTATCAAGTGATGAGAGCAAATCTTCCTCCAGTATTTTCTGATAACATGCTGCATTCATATTGCCATCAATTCTGGCCAAGTTCCCTGTGCAGCTTACACATCCACAAAACATCAGTGATCATGGGCATTGTTGACTCCTCTTCAAATGTGCGCTGCATCACTGGTGATCAGGAAGCTGAATACAGAGGTGTGGTGGACAGAACCACCTGCAACTCAATGTTGGGAAAACTAAAGAGCTTCAGGTGGCCTACAGGAAGAAGATCCCCCCCACCCCAAATAAATAAATAAAATAAATAAATAACCCAAAACAAAACAACTATCAACATCAACGGCACTAAGGTGGACACTGTGGACTGCTACCAGTACCTGGGGGTCCACCTGGACAATAAACTGGACTGAAAAGCTAATACCATTCTTTAACATCTGCAGGACCATGCTGCAGATGTTTTACCACTCAGTGGACTCCAGCGTCTTCTTCTACGCTGTGGTGTGCTGGGGCAGCAGGTGGAGAAAGCTGATGCCAACAGACTCAATAAGTTCATAAAGGAGAGCTGGTTCAGTTCTGGGAGTGGAGCTGCAGTCTCTGACAGGTGTCTGAACAGAAGATGCTGAAGAACCTGCTCCAGGTCCTGAACAACACGTCACAGCCCCTGCAAGACACAATGGACTCTTACTGCAGCACCTTCAGTGTAGACTGAGACCACCAAGGTGCTCTGCAGAACAACACAGGAAGTCCTTCCTCCCTGTGGCTATCACACTTTTTAACTCCTCCCACTTTCTGCACATAGGACAATAAATTAATCATGTACTACAATAAACTCTTTAATGTTTCTGTCTGCACCTGACATGTTTAGAACATAATTGTTGGTATTTTTATATTCTCTGTTATGTTTTACATCTTGTGACTCTTGTGAATGTTCCTTTGTACTGAAACTCTGGCACAACAATTTCCTGCGAGATCAATACATTTCTATCTTCTCTTCTCTTAAATGTAACGATATGGGAAACATACGCAGATGACAAGATTAGACAATTATTATTATTAATGGTTGTGGCCAGAAAGTTTCAATTTTGGTCGCATCACTCCAAATAACTTCGTCTCTGCTGTTTGGCATACTGTAAGCGGGCTGCTTTGAAGCGATGGTGCAGTTATGACTTTCTTCTGGAAACTTGACCATGCAGCCCATTTTTCTTCAAGTGCCTCCTTATTGTGAATCTTGACACATCCACATCACTTTTTTTCCACAGAGAGTCTTGTATGTCAGCTAAAGTTATTTGTGGGTTTTTCGTTGAATGCCGAACAGTTTTCCTGGCAGTTGTGGTTGAAATTTTTGTTGGCCTAATAACTGTAGCTGGGTTTCAACGGAATCCCTCATTTTCCACTTCTTACTTGGGGTCTGAACACTGCTGAATGGCATGTTCATTTGCTTGGATATCTTTTTATATATTTCCCTGTTTTATAACACTCAAATATCTTCTCCCGGAGATCCTCTGACAATTCTTTTGCTTTTCTCATGGCTCAGAATCCACCAACATTGGTGCAACACTGGATGAAACATGTCAGGAGCCTAGAAAGTTACTGACTCCCACTAATTACAAGCAAACAGATCACAGGTGATGATGTGTACCTTTCAGTAGTCATTTACACCTGTGTGTGTCAAACTGTGTGTATGTTTTCATGCCAAAACTTCCAGCGTATGCAACGTTTTGATCAAGGTCATTTGGGTATTTTCTGATGTCATGATTTCTCAAAAAGGCTAACACAATTGTTTGATATTAAAGGGCTTCACCCAACCACTAACTAATGAGTGAAAGAAAGGTTTTTGTGTTAACATTAATATTTTCTGAGAAATGGCCAAAAATCTACAAATTCTGTCAGGAAAAGTAAAGTTTTGAGCACAACTGTAAGTATATAGATAGGTGTGCATCGCGGTAATGTGGTAACCATTTCGTACCAAAGTAGTAACAGCTGGGTACAAAGTGGGGATACGATTTAGAGGAAGGATGGGAGGATCAACGCCTGCTTTAACTCTTAGGATATCTTTTAGAAGTAGGTAGTGAGATGAAAAGTAACATTGCATAATGATTTAAGTTTAATGTCCCCGCTTTTTGGGGGGATATGCTGCAAATGTAAAATTCACAAATGCAGTTTTTACTGATGGGACAAAAGATTAAATTCCTTAGTTCCTAGGGTCAAAGAAAGTAAACTTTCTTTTAGACTTTTTCAGTTTTTACATCATCCCACTTTGTTTTAGATGCTACAGCCAACACCAAATACAGTAGTGTGCATGATATTCCCACACAACATGCACAATTTCAAATTGAAGTTAGATTGCCCACTGAGTGACCAAAAGTTGTATAAATATTACATGTAAAAAATATATACTGAAATAAAATATGACAGTGGGCAGTAAGTACTTAGACTGTACCTTTCTGTCTGATTGAGATACTCAAAGTGCTTTACAAAACAATGTATCCTCATTTACCCATTCATACATCACTCTACTACACACACATTCATACAGCACTCTACTACACACATATTCATACAGCACTCTACTACACACACATTCATACAGCACTCTACTACACACACATTCATACAGCACTCTACTACACACACATTCATACAGCACTCTACTACACACACATTCATACAGCACTCTACTACACACACATTCATACAGCACTCTACTACACACACATTCATACAGCACTCTACTACACACACATTCATACAGCACTCTACTACACACACATTCATACAGCACTCTACTACACACACATTCATACAGCACTCTACTACACACACATTCATACAGCACTCTACTACACACACATTCATACAGCACTCTACTACACACACATTCATACAGCACTCTACTACACACACATTCATACAGCACTCTACTACACACACATTCATACAGCACTCTACTACACACACATTCATACATCACTCTACTACACACACATTCATACATCACTCTACTACACACACATTCATACATCACTCTACTACACACACATTCATACAGCACTCTACTACACACACATTCATACAGCACTCTACTACACACACATTCATACATCACTCTACTACACACACATTCATACATCACTCTACTACACACACATTCATACATCACTCTACTACACACACATTCATACATCACTCTACTACACACACATTCATACATCACTCTACTACACACACATTCATACATCACTCTACTACACACACATTCATACATCACTCTACTACACACACATTCATACATCACTCTACTACACACACATTCATACATCACTCTACTACACACACATTCATACATCACTCTACTACACACAATTCATACATCACTCTACTACACACACATTCATACATCACTCTACTACACACACATTCATACAGCACTCTACTACACACACATTCATACAGCACTCTACTACACACACATTTCATACAGCACTCTACTACACACACATTCATACAGCACTCTACTACACACACATTCATACAGCACTCTACTACACACACATTCATACAGCACTCTACTACACACACATTCATACAGCACTCTACTACACACACATTCATACAGCACTCTACTACACACACATTCATACAGCACTCTACTACACACACATTCATACAGCACTCTACTACACACACATTCATACAGCACTCTACTACACACACATTCATACAGCACTCTACTACACACACATTCATACAGCACTCTACTACACACACATTCATACAGCACTCTACTACACACACATTCATACAGCACTCTACTACACACACATTCATACAGCACTCTACTACACACATTCATACAGCACTCTACTACACACACATTCATACAGCACTCTACTACACACACATTCATACAGCACTCTACTACACACACATTCATACAGCACTCTACTACACACACATTCATACAGCACTCTACTACACACACATTCATACAGCACTCTACTACACACACATTCATACAGCACTCTACTACACACACATTCATACAGCACTCTACTACACACACATTCATACAGCACTCTACTACACACACATTCATACAGCACTCTACTACACACATTCATACAGCACTCTACTACACACACATTCATACAGCACTCTACTACACACACATTCATACAGCACTCTACTACACACACATTCATACAGCACTCTACTACACACACATTCATACAGCACTCTACTACACACACACATTCATACAGCACTCTACTACACACACATATTAATATATCACTCTACTACACACACATATTCATACAGCACTCTACTACACACACATATTAATATATCACTCTACTACACAAACATATTCATACAGCACTCTACTACACACACATATTCATACAACACTCTACTACACACACATTCATACAGCACTCTACTACACACACACACATATTCATACAGTACTCTACTACACACACATTCATACACAGGGTATATGCAGAAATTCCAGAGTTGAATTTAATACCTTTTAATACCTTTTTAATACCATCAAAATATTTTTTAATACCATCACGGCACCGAGCTGTAACCGTAGCGGCAACCTGTTGTACTTCAGTTTAGAGCAACTAATTGTAAAGTGATAGATTACTGTCATTTTCTTCCTAAACTTTGGTAGTAAATGTAGTTTTATAACAATTACTGGATACATCAATTTGCTTCTTGCCTCAATAAAAGCACTGACCTACTTGTTATTTAAATCTAACCCAAGAGAAAAAGTTTAATTGTTCCCACACATAACATATCTCTAATGGCAAACAAAAACTGTAAACTTGAAAACAGAACAGTTTAGTTAAAATAATTCAACACTGAACACATGCATAATTCAAAAAGAGAGGTAGAAAATAATAACTACAGTACTGTATTTTTCATCCTGTAAGTTGCAGTTTTTTGCATAATTTACATGCCTTGCAACTTATAGGACGAAGTGACATATTTATAGATTTTTTTCCCATATTTATAAACCATAACACTGAAATATGACCGTTTCATTCATTCTGACTGAAAAAAAAAAAAAACAGTTCATGATATCTATTGTAGTAATAGTATGGCATGCTGTTGTATCATGTAATAGGAAAACGTGCCTATAATGACAAATTTAAAAAAGTTCAAGACAAAAACAACTGGACTTTATTTATTATACTATTTATTATACTATTATACTATACTTTATTGTTTTTTTATTGCATTTTTTAGAATTCACCATGTCCTGGATGACTGAGAATCTTCACTAGCTATTAATGACTCAATCGGCCTGCCATACTCTCCCCACCTCTCTGCTTGAACCTTCAATCCAGCAGCAAGCTGCACCACGGTGGCGAAATGCAGCTAATTTGACCATTAAAGTGCATTTATTAAGAAAATGACAGACAGAAAAACACCTCTGCTATAATTTCGAGCTAACAAAGAATTGTTTAGGTAATTTTCTTGTTAAATGTCGGCGAAACGAGCCGCGCTCCTTTTTCCTGTTTGTCACCGCTGAGCGATCACGGAGCACACAGGCACTGAGGCAGCGACACTTTTTTTTTTTTTAAATAAAGCCGATTTAACCATTAAAGTACTTTTATTAAGAAAACGTTAGACTGAGACACCCCTTTTGCTATAATTTCGAGCTAACAAACAATTGTTTAGGTACATTTCTTGTTAAATGTCGGAGGATAAAGCCGTGATCCTTTCCTGTTTCTTTTTACAGACATGATACCAGCTGTAGGTGCGCGCGCACACTGACTGACGATATGACGTCTTTGTTTTAGCTAAGGTCCTACTTGGAACATAAAATTAGAAAAGATAAATAAATTCACAGACCTTTTTTTAGACGACAGAACAAGAAAAATATAGTTGTGTAGGTTTAAAAAATTTAATACCTCGTCAGATGACGTTTATTACTTTTTAATACTTTTTAATGGCCTTAATTTGTGTTAATTTCATTTACTACCTTTTAATACCTTTTACAACCCCGCGGATACCCTGATACAGCACTCTACTACACACACATATTCATACAGCACTCTACTACACACACATATTCATACAGCACTCTGCTAAACACACATTCATACAGCACTCTACTACACACACATTCGTACAGCACTCTACTACACACACATTCATACAGCACTCTGCTACACACACATTCATACAGCACTCTGCTACACACACATTCATACAGCACTCTGCTACACACATTCATACAGCACTCTGCTACACACACATTCATACAGCATTCTACTAAACACACATTCATACAGCACTCTACTAAACACATATTCATACAGCACTCTACTAAACACATATTCATACAGCACTCTACTACACACACATTCATACAGCACTTTACTACACACATATTCATACAGCACTCTACTACACACACATTCATACAGCACTCTACTGAACACATATTCATACATCACTCTACTAAACAGATATTCATACAGAACTCTACTACACACATATTCATACAGCAGTTTAATAGACACACATTCATACAGCACTCTGCTACACACACATTCATAGAGCACTCTGCTACACACACATTCATAGAGCACTCTGCTACACACACATTCATAGAGCACTCTGCTACACACACATTCATACAGCACTCTACTACAAACACATTCATACAGCACTCTGCTACACACAAATTCATACAGCACTCTACTAAAAACATTCATACAGCCCTCTGCTACACACACATTCAT
>JBBPBX010040797.1:8174-29191 GCA_038048925.1 Garcialebias charrua
GGCGGTGTTTAACAGATTTTTGGGCTGGAAAACCTGGATTCTATCTGGCAACACTGGCACTAACCATTCAGACTGTTTGCTTTAATTTTTGACGTGGGTGGGGTGTCAACTTCACTCAGCTCTCTTCTCGGCATAACAAGTGGCCCTCTGACAAAACCTCTGGCCCCAGCTAGGCCCCACCAGTACAACTGGTCCAGAACCACCACTGGTACACACTTTACATAAACACTAACATATTTTTGGCACTAATGGAACCTCAAAGTCCGTAATGATATTGACTTAAAAAATAATTATTATTATTATTTCAAAACGACGAAACTCCGTCTCGGGAACGGAAAACTAGTTTGTGAAACTGCAACTAAAATCACACAGAAAAGCAGGAAAGTTTAGATACAAACCTAATCTGTGAAGCAGAACTTTTGGGTTGAAAACAGCAGCTTGGGTTTCGTTGTGTTGCAGTTCGTCCTTTAAACGACATCGTTCCTCTTTATAATCTGTGACTGTTGTTTCCAGAAACTCCAACATGTTTTCCGTAGCCACTTCGTCTCGTTGTTTAGCTTGCTGTTGCCTCATCTCTGTCAGCTAAAGTTTCCTTAAAATAATAGATACTAAACCGGTACAAATGAAACGAACTCAAGAAGATGAAATTATGTTACAGAAAAGTAACTCGTAGTCTAAAAGAACAACACGATGACTTTAGTTTCTTATCTTCGTTAGCTCGTAAGGCTAGGCTGGTGACTTCTTCTTTATTATACTGGCTGGTTAATGGCAAACAACTGAAGAAAGCATTACCGCCACCAACTGGTAAGGAGTGTGGACCACATGACAAAAAAAGTTTTCCTTTTAGATATAGAGATTAGATATAGATTAGATATAGATTAGATATAGATTTTACACCAGACGGGCTCCGTAGCTACACTCTTAAAAAATAAAATATAGCCTGATAGCCTCTTTTTCCTGAATATTTCTTTCATTTTCAGACAGACAGACAGACAGACAGACAGACAGACAGACAGACAGACAGACAGACACAGACAGACAGACAGACAGACAGACAGAGAGACAGAGAGACAGACAGACAGACAGACAGACGATAGACGATAGATAGATAGATAGATAGATAGATAGATAGATAGATAGATAGATAGATAGATAGATAGATAGATAGATAGATAGATAGATAGATAGATAGATAGATAGATAGATAGATAGATAGATAGATAGATAGAGTCAGAGAGTCAGAGTCAGAGAGAATTTATTGTCATTTGCACCGCATGTAGTACATGTGTTGAAAACGAGATTATGTACACAGGGTCCCAGTTACATCCAACAACAAATGCAAGAGAAAAACAATAATAACATCTAGGATTAACTAAGAGAGACATCAGCTAGTAATACACTAAGCCCTAATGTAGTAGAAAAACATCATTATAAACAGCAGCACGAACATGAGTCATTATGAGCAGATGGTCACAGATGAACGCAGCAACAAGAAACAGATCAGTATCAACATGATGTGACATTTTGCAGTGTTTATTCTTATTATTTATTTATTCATGAGTCTGACAGCCTCAGGGTAGAAGCTGTTCCTCAGTCTAGTGGTTCTACATTTGATGCTCCTCAACCTCCGTCCCGAGGGGAGTGGTGCAAAGAGTGAGTGTGCTGGGTGAGTGAGGTCTTTCATGATGCAGGTGGCTCTTTTTCTGCATCTGGAGGTGTAAATGTCTGTGATGGTGGGGAGACTGACTCCCACAGACTTCTGTGCAGCCTTCACCACTCTCTGTAGAGCTTTCCTCTCTGCAACTGTGCAGCCTCCATGCCACACGTTGATGCTGGAGCACAGGACGCTCTCCACTGCACACCTGTAGAACGAGGTGAGGACTGAGCTTCTCAGACCAGCTCGTCTCAGCCGTCTGAGGAAGTAGAGTCTTTGATGTCCTTTCTTGATCAGGCTGGTGGTGTTATTGCTCCAGCTGAGGTTATCATTCAAGTGTACACCCAGGTACTTGTAGCTGGAGACCACCTCCACCGCAGATCCACCTATATACAGTGGGGTGTGGGTGTGTTTGTTCCTTCTGAAGTCCACAATCATCTCCTTCGTCTTCTTCACATTCATGTGAAGGTTGTTCTCTTTGCACCAGCTCTCCAGATGTTCCACCTCCTGTCTGTAGCTGGATTCATCATTATCTGTGATGCATCCCACCACAGCTGTATCATCTGCAAACTTAACAATATGACAGCCTGGATGTGTGGCTGTACAATCATATGTGAGCAGAGTGAACAGAAGAGGGCTCAGCACACATCCTTGAGGAGAGCCAGTGCTGAGGGTGATGGTGGAGGAGGAGAAGTTGTGGATCTTCACGGACTGTGGTCTGTTTGTTAAGAAGTCTAGTACCCAGTTACAGATGGAGGGGCTTAGTCCAAGTGTGGATAGTTTGTCTATCAGAGTTTGGGGGATCATGGTGTTGAAAGCAGATGTGAAGTCCACAAAGAGCAGACGCACGTATGAGTCCTTCTGATCCAGGTGGGTGAGAGCAGTGTGGACCACAGAGGAGATGGCGTCCTCTGTTGATCGGTTCTCGCGGTATGCATATTGATGAGGGTCCTCGCTGATGTTGACGGTTGTCTTGATGTGGGACATGACCAGTTTCTCAAAACATTTAGCGACTATCGGGGTGAGAGCCACCGGTCTATAGTCATTCAGACCAGTCACTGTGGAGCTTTTTGGGACTGGGATGATGGTGGCAGTCTTCAGGCAGGTGGGAACTGACTCCAGTGAAAGTGAGGTGTTGAAGACGTCAGCCAGCACCTCACAGAGCTGGTCCGCACATTCCTTCAGAACTTTCCCTGGGATGTTGTCTGGACCCGTAGCTTTATGAGGGTTGATCCTTCTGAGACTACCTCTCACTTCTGCTGCGGTCACTTTGAGGTGCTCCTCGTCTGGTGATGAGGTGAGTCTGGTGCTAGCTGGTCTGTTTGGATCTTCAAAACGTGCATAAAACTTATTGAGGGCATCAGGCAGGGATGGGTCCCTGGGGCATTGTTTGCTTTTGCCCTTGTAGTCTGTTAAGCATTTGATGCCCTGCCACATGCTCCGTGGATCATGTGAGATGAACTGACCCTCGATCCTCTGTGCATACGCGGCTTTGGCCTTCTTTATGCCATCATCCAGTTCTCTCCTGCACTTTCTCAACTCCTCAGTATCTCCAGACTTGAATGCAGTGTCCCTGGCTGCCAGCAGGGTGCGGACATCCTTATTTAGCCAGGGTTTTTGATTGGGGTAAAATTTAACATACTTTCATAGATAGATAGATAGATAACATAGATAGATAGATAGATAGATAGATAGATAGATAGATAGATAGATAGATAGATAGATAGAGAGAGAGAGAGAGATAGATAGATAGATAGATAGATAGATAGATAGAGATAGATAGATAGATAGATAGATAGATAGATAGATAGATAGAGAGATAGATAGATAGATAGATAGATAGATAGATAGATAGATAGATAGATAGATAGATAGATAGATAGATAGATAGATAGATAGATAGATAGATAGATAGATAGATAGATAGATAGATAGATAGATAGATAGATAGATAGATAGATAGATAGATGGATAGATGGATGATAGATAGATAGATACTTTATTGATCCTGAAGGAAATTATATGGCGATCTGTAGCTCCCATTCATAAAAACAATAAAATAAAAACACACCAGATAATTAAAAAAAACAGAGTATTAAAAAGATCAATAAATATTTTTAAAACAACCCCTAAGAAGAGATCAAGCAACAACTACTGTATGTTAGGGGACATAACCAGCAAGCTTCCCTGGTTCCTGCCAGGAGTGGCCAAGTTATACAGCCTCATGGCGCAAGGGACAAAAAGTTCTTTAGTCTCTCAGTAGAACATCTCATTGAACGAAGTCTGGAGCTCACTGAACGTCGCTGGTTAGAGAAGACAGAGTTCAAGAGGTGGCCCTGATTGGACATGATTGGACTAATATTCCTAAATAACTTGTTTCTTTGAACCTGGTATCTCCTGCAATGCAAAATAATGTTTGCTGTTGTCTCATCTTCCCCACACTCACATTTCCCTGTCTGATGTTTCCCTCCATCCATCCATCCATCCATTTTCTTCCGCTTATCCGGGGTCGGGTCGCGGGGGTAGCAGCCTAAGTAGGGAGGCCCAGACTTCCCTCTCCCCAGCCACTTGGAGCAGCTCCTCTGGGGGAATCCCAAGGCGTTCCCAGGCCAGCCGAGAAACATAGTCCCTCCAGCGTATCCTGGGTCTTCCTCTGGGTCTCCTCCCGGTGGGACATGCCCGGAACACCTCACCAGGGAGGCGTCCAGGAGGCATCCTAACCAGATGCCCGAGCCACCTCAACTGGCTCCTCTCGATGTGGAGAAGCAGCGGCTCTACTCCGAGTCCCTCCCGGATGACTGAGCTTCTCACCCTATCTCTAAGGGAGAGTCCAGCCACCCTGCGGAGAAAACTCATTTCAGCCGCTTGTATCCGAGATCTTGTTCTTTCGGTCATAACCCAAAGCTCATGACCATAGATGAGGGTGGGAACGTAGATTGATCGGTAAATTGAGAGCTTTGCCTTTTGACTCAGCTCTCTCTTCACCACGACAGACCGGTACAGCGCCCGCTTCACTGCGGACGCTGCACCTATCCGCCTATCGATCTCACGCTCCAGTTTTCCCTCATTCGTGAACAAGATCCCGAGATACTTAAACTCCTCCACTTGGGGCAGGACCTCCTCCCCGACCCGGAGAGGGCACGCTACCCTTTTCCGGCTCAAGACCATGGCCTCGGATTTGGAGGAACTGATCCTCATCCCGGCCGCATCGCATTCAGCTGCAAACCGCTCCAGTGAAAGCTGTAGATCACGAGCTGATGAAGCCAATAGGACCACATCATCTGCAAAAAACAGAGAAGCGATTCTAAGGCCACCAAAACGGATCCTCTCAACACCTTGGCTGCGCCTAGAAATTCTGTCCATAAAAGTTATAAACAGAATCGGTGACAAAGGGCAACCTTGGCGGAGTCCAACTCTCACCGGAAACGAGCCTGACTTACTGCCGGCAATGCGGACCAAGCTCTGACACCGGTCGTACAGGGACCTAACAGCCCATATCAATGGGCCTGGTACCCCATACTCCCGGAGTACCCCCACAGAACCCCCCGAGGGACGCGGTCGAATGCCTTTTCCAAGTCTACAAAGCACATGTAAACTGGTTGGGCAAACTCCCACGCACCCTCCAGGACCCTGTTGAGGGTGTAGAGCTGGTCTAGTGTTCCACGACCAGGACAAAAACCACACTGCTCCTCCTGAATCCGAGGTTCGACTATCCGACGGACCCTCCTCTCCAGGATGTTTCCCTATGAAAAATAATGTGCTATTCAGCCCAGTGTGCCCTATCCTTAGTCGTGAAATAATTGCTTCTTCTCTCCTGTTCCTTTCCGTTCTTCTCCTTTCTCCATTTTTCCTTTGGATTTTATAAAACCACCGGCCTCTCCTTTCTTACTCCCTTAGTTTTTGCCACCTTTCTTTCATTTTTTTATTTTATTATACCATTTATTTCTGTTATTCTAAACATAACATGAATATCAACCGGTACCCGATTGGTGCTCTCCTTAGCCTTCCTGTCTGCCATTCTATTCCCCATAACCCCGTGATGTGCTGGAAACCCATATAAAATTTACTGTAAGCCCCAGCATGCTGATTCTATTAATTGTTTGTTGTATTTCAATTAATATATCTGGTCTACTATCTGACTGGTTATACTGCAAACTTTACAACATAACCAATGATGAACTAGAATCTGAGCAAATGATTGATTTTAATGGTCTTACCTCTTCTACCCACTGAACTGCTAACAGTAAAGCGAGCATGTCTCCTTATCAACCGATACTCCATCACCCTTTTTCCTACTTTAATATGAAACTGTGGTACAATGCATGCTATCCCTATTCTATTAGCTGTATTTTTTTATGCATCTTTGTATACATGTACATAATTATAATACTGGTTGATGTATTCCTGTACTGTATATTTATTCATTTTTTTTTTTTAATCCTTAGTTTTCTTTTCTAATAATGAAAAATCTACTATTGCATCAGGAAGTTTCCAAGGTGGAATTGTGGGTAATGGAACTACAGTATCTGACATATATCTAGTTGAGCTAAATGGATTTCATTAACTTCGGCTTTTATTTTCCAACCAAAGCTTTTTCTTTTTTCTTTTTCCTTTCCCCAACCTGACTGAAGCACCTCTAATGTTGGATGATCATTTCTTTGTCCTTGAAGATTTGACCAGTAGATCAAAGATAGCTGGTCCCTTTTATATTTAAGAGGCATTTCTCCCATTTCAGAGTCAGAGAGTCAGAGAGTCTTTATTGTCATTTGCACCGCATGTGGTACATGTGATGAAAACGAGATTATGTACACGGGGTCCCAGTTACATCCAACAACAAATGCAAGAGAAAAACAGTAATAACATCTAGAATTAACTAAGAAAAACATCAACTAGTAATACACTAAGCCTAATATAGTGGAAATAAACAGCAGCACGAACATGAGTTTGTATGAGCAGATGGTCACAGATGAACACAGATGAACACAGCAACAAGAAAACAGATCAGCATCAGCACAATGTGATATTTTGCAGTGTTTATTTTTTATTTTATTTTTATTTATTCATGAGTCTAACAGCCTCAGGGTAGAAGCTGTTCCTCAGTCTAGTGGTTCTACATTTGATGCTCCTCAACCTCCGTCCTGAGGGGAGTGGGGCAAAGAGTGAGTGTGCTGGGTGAGTGAGGTCTTTCATGATGCAGGTGGCTCTTTTCCTGCATCTGGAGGTGTAAATGTCTGTGATGGTGGGGAGACTGACTCCAACAGACTTCTGTGCAGCCTTCACCACTCTCTGTAGAGCTTTCCTCTCTTCAACTGTGCAGCCTCCATGCCACACGTTTCAACCTGTAATGCTGCTGTTGAAGATGTTTTAAAAGCACCTGTACATATTCTGACGTTGGATATTATTTAACTTATTGAGGTTTGTATCTGCTGCTGAATTGTAACATATGCACCCATAGTCCAAGACTGACCCAATTAATCCAGTATAAATGGCTGTGATAGAATTTCTATCAGCTCCCCACTTGATTCCAGCTAAACAGCTCATTATATTTAACACTATTCTACATTTATCTATTATTTTCTTGTGTGCGCTCCATGTCATTCTTTGATCAAACCACAACTTAAAGACCGAGTAAAGTAAAATTAAATGTGTGTTTTGAGTTTGTCACACGGCGTAAATATGTGTTATTAATCACCCATATAAATCTGACTGATTAAAAACATTGTTTACCTTATAAAATTAAGTCTCAAAAATAATGAAAAAACATAATTGTGCCCTGGTCTGAAACGCTGGGGGCGTGTCAGCGCGTGGGCGTGGTTTCAGCGCAGTACTGCACCCATGTCCTGCCCCCTGAAGATGTTCGCGAAGGCTGGCAATCTAATTGGAGTTCTCCAGCCCTACTCATTTGAACCTCCAGAGCCAGACTCAGACAGTCGTGGGAGTCGAAGCTGCGGTTGCTGGTCAGTGTTTGTTGTTCTGCTCCGTGGCAACGAGCTGACGGCCTTGGAGAGTTGTTGATCGGAGCAGCGGTTCGTTTTTTGGCTGGACTGGAGGTGGATTGGAGATGGCAGGCGGAAGTGACGGGTCAGAATGCGAATCGGGCGGTATGAAAATAGGTGGCGGGAGTTCTGAAGCGTGGGATGTTGCTCGAAAAAAGAAGCGGAAGAAGGATTTAAATAGCAAATCAGATGACAGCGATAGTGTCAGAGAAGAGCTAGTAAAGAAGACGAAAGAAGAACATAAAGTAATGCTTAAGCTATTTCAAGATGGGGCTACATTTGACAGCTGGAACCCAATATTGTACTGTTAACAAAAGCAATAAGTAAAGAAATCAGAGACGTGAAGAGCGCTAGAGTTCTGAGAAGTGGGACTCTTATGATCTTTTGTAACGATGCAGGACAAAAGGAAAAAGCAATTAGGATGGAAAAACTGAATGGTAAACGTGTACAATGTTCTCTTGCTTATGATAGCCTTGTCAGGGGTGTTGTCACAGGGATCCCAGTAAAAGTGTCAATTGATGAATTTAAAACAAACATTACTAATACTAAAGTTAAGGAAGTCAGACGCATGAAAATAAACAGAGATGGTATCAGGTGTGACAGCCTGTCAATGCTGATTACTTTTGAAGGAAACAAACTCCCGGAAAAACTATTTGTAGGCTACATGTGCTATGATGTCAGGTTGTTTATCCCCCCACCACTGAGATGTTTTAAATGTCAGAGGTTTGGCCATGTTGCGGCAGCCTGTAAAGGAAAGCAAAGGTGTGGAAGGTGTGGTGGAGAACATGACTATGGAAAATGTGAGCAAGGGGCTAAACTGAAATGTTGCAATTGTGGTGGTGAACACAGCTCAGCATACGGAGGATGTGTAGTGAGTAAACGGGCAGCAGAGATTCAAAGGGTTAAAGTTACACAAGGAATCAGTTACGCAGACGCCATTAAGAAAGTTCCAGTTACATTTAAAGCTAAAGAACAAAATATTACTACAACCAACGAACCCAAGACATGTGTGGGATGTAATCTGATAAAGGAAGAAACCATGATTGTTGACAAAAATGATTTTGTACTGTTTATGGCAGACATAATTAACTGTTCTGCTCAATCAAAAAGCCGAAATGAACGGATAAAGATAATAGTTAGATTTGCGGAGAAGTTCTTAAAAATATGTGGACTGCAATGGGAATTAATTAAAAACACACTTGATGACTTATCTCAACCCTCTCAGACTTTGACTGAACACTCACAATAATCCTAAAATTAATTCAATGGAATGCAAGAAGCTTAATCTCAAATGGACAAGAATTCAAGAAGTTTATTGATGATACAAAAGTGAAACCTAGTATAATATGTGTACAAGAAACGTGGATGAAACTGCATTTAGATTTTGTTTTAAAAGGTTATTCAATAATTAGAAGAGATAGGGTATCTGGTGTGGGTGGAGGAGTTGCAACATTCATACAAAATGGAATAAATTATAATATTGCAAATGTAAGCACACAATATGAATCAATAAAGATATGGACAGATAGAGAGAGTGTAGACATAATTAACTTTTATAATCAGTGTGATAAATTAGACCAAAGTATATTAGATGATGTTGGGGGATCACTGAAAGGTAACGTTCTATGGTGTGGGGATTTTAATTCACACAATACTTTATGGGGAAGCAATAACACTGACACAAATGGTGATGTAGTTGAGGAATATGTAGACGGGAATGGTTTGGTGTGTATTAATAGTGGGGATGGAACACGATATAATATTGCAAAAAATACAGAAGCAGCACTTGATTTGACATTTGTGTCCAACAATTTATCAAGCATTAGCTCGTGGAAAGTATTAAAACAGTCTACCATGGGCAGTGACCACTACCCAGTAATGACCAGGATAGGAGTGAAGATGTGCCTTGACAGAATTAAGAGAATTCCTAGATGGAGGTGGGAAAAAGCTAACATTCAACCTTTATCTAGTCAGGTAAATCTTTTGAACCTCATGGGCTCATTTACGAAAGCGACCTGCTAACTGGGACATTTATCAAACATTAAGTGCAATAAGATTTGGGGATATCAAAGATGCTGAAATGTTGGATGTAGACGACCTAAATGAAAGATTAGTCAATGAAATTGTCCGGACGGCGAAAGAAACAATACCTAAAACCACTGGAACTAAGGGTGCAAGAGAGTTCCATGGTGGAATGTTGATTGTAGTGAAGCCATTAAAACAAGAAATAGAATATTTAGGAAACTCAAAAAGTTACACACACAGGACACTTTTATTCAATATAAAAGGACACAGGCAATAGTCAGGAAAACTATAAGGACTCAAAAACGCACATTTTGGAGGCAATATTATAATAGTATTGGTAGAGAGGTAAAACTGTCAGAGGTATGGAACATGATCAAGAGAATGAGTGGGATGAGACGCAATTATGAGTTACCTGTGCTTAGGGGCGACAAAATGGCTGTCAGCAATCGAGAAAAGGCAGAACCTTTAGTCCAAACTTTTAAGAAAATACACAGCTCGGACAATCTATCGGATGAGACAAAACTTCTTAGAATCAGAGTACTGTCAGCATATCCAAATATTTTAGAAACGCAGGAGTTAACTGGAGACACCATGGATCTACCTCTGTCATTATGTGAACTAAAAAGAGCAATTAATAGTTCACGTCAGACCACACCTGGGAAGGATGATGTTTGCTATAAAATGTTGGCTTATATGACAGATGAAACATTGGAGACTGTATTAAAAATGTACAACATGATTTGGGAAAAAGGTCAACTTCCATCCATATGGAAACAAGCAACCATAGTGCCTATCCTAAAACCAGGGAAAGACCCCTCAGATCCGTCTAGTTATAGACCTATTGCGCTGACTTCCCATCTATGTAAAATTATGGAACGTATGATAACAGAAAGACTAACATATGTCTTAGAAAGCAGAGAACTTTTGTCCTCATATCAAAGTGGGTTCAGAAGGGGTCGCAGTACTATGGACGCTGTTCTATGTCTGGAATCAGACATCAGGAAAGCACAGACAAATAAAGAGGTAGTGGTCGCAGTCCTTTTTGACATAGAAAAAGCATATGACATGCTATGGAAAGAGGGTTTACTTATAAAGTTGAATTCATTGGGGATTAGGGGCAGAACATATAATTGGGTGAAAGACTTTTTGTTAGGTAGGAAAATTCAAGTAAGGGTTGGAACAGTGTTCGGAGATACACGCAGTAGATAACGGAACACCACAGGGTAGTGTTTGTAGTCCATTATTATTTAGTATAATGATAAATGACATTTTTTCTCAAGTTGAGAAAAATATTGGAAGGTCCTTATATGCAGATGATGAGGCTATTTGGATGAAAGGTAGAAATATAGAATATGTTAGAAAGAAAATGCAGTCTGCAATAGATGAGGTGGAGAAATGGTCCAATAGCTGGGGATTTAAATTATCAGTCACAAAAACACAGACTATATGTTTCTCAAGAAGACATATAATTTCACCCATTACCCTGAAACTTTACAATCAAACAATAGAGCAAGCAAAAGTAGTGAGATTTTTGGGAATGTGGTTTGATGAAAAACTCAGTTGGAACGTCCATATAGACAAAGTTGCAGACAAATGTAAAAAGATTATTAACATACTTCGTTGTTTGGCAGGACAGGAATGGGGAGCAAGTAGAGCATCGTTACACAACATATATTTAGCACTTATGAGGTCATCATTTGATTACGGTTGTATAGCTTATATGTCAGCTGCAGAAACTCACCTACAAAAGTTAGATAAACTACAAGCTCAGGCCCTAAGGATCATCAGTGGGTCATTCAGAACTTCACCTGTGTCAGCAATGCAAGTGGACCCTTACCAAAAAGAAGTATACTTTAAGTATATGTTGTTAAGTATACTTAAGTATATAAAGTATATGTCTCTAAGTGTACTTTCAAGTATACTCGCAGTTTACTTACAATATACTTTTTTGGGACTAAATTGCCCCATTTTAAGTTTACTGTAGTATAATTAAAGTATGCTAGTAGTACACTTTTTATTAGACTTCCAATGTACTTATAGTGTACTTCAAGTTCATATTTTAGTTTATTGAAGTATACTTAAAGTATAACACTAGTATACTTTTCTTTATACTCCAAATGCACTTGTTATATACTTCTAGTTCATACTTTAGTTTATTACAGTATACTTAAAGTATACCACTAGTACACTTTTTCATATACTTCCAATGCACTTGTTATTTACTTCTAGTTTACAGTTTATTTTATCATTTAAGTTAAATTTTTGAATTTCTAAAACTAATACCATGTTGTCATTGTAATTGTTATGTTACACTTGTAAGTTTGCTTAACAATACTTGCACAATACTATTTATATGCTAAAAATTATTTTTTAAAGTATTCTGAAAGATGTGTTTACAAAGTCATAAAACAAGGTCTTGAGAACTTCAATATTTTTATATAAAATTAAGGTGCAGCTCAAAAACAGTTTACAAAACAGCAGCATTTAAAATGAATCCCTTCCCAGTTTTAAAAATTGAAAAGGAAAAGGTGCACATTTGCATTTCAAGGTGTAAACATAAAGTCCAGAACACAATGTAAAAATGTGTGCATTTGCTTAAACAAAGCAAAAATAGTGTCTCCAACTGGAAACTGAAGTCTTTCCTTTTCAGAAGGCATCTTCACATCTTTGGGGGGGATAAGAAAAAAAAAAGTTCACCGGTAGTTGTTTATGTTGCATTTTCTTTTCTTAGGACTCTTCGCACATCTTGCATGGTGGTGTCAGGGAACTTTGCCTTGGTGTAGACTGAAAAAAAAAAAAAAAAAAAAAAAAAACAGAAATTACTCCAATGTTATGTTATTCTATCATCAGTGTAATTACTCTCACATCAAACATATCCTTAAAATATGTCTCTAGGTTTCACGAGTGATAAACAATAACTTATTATTAAAGGGAACCACAATTACTTTTAAACATTTGACTTTATTTGATAAACTTTTATTTTAACTGTAAAAATACTGTAGGGTGGTTTAGTTTTGTACATTTTTAAAATATATTTTAATGTGTTAAAATATACACATGTTAAAATATACTTTAAAAATTTACAAAACTAAACACCCTACAGTATTTTTTACAGTCATTGTTTTACAGTTAAAATAAAAGTTTATTATTAAAGTCTAATGTTAAAAGTAATTGTGGTTCCCTTTAAAAAAAAAAAAAAACAAGTTATGCTCTCAGATATTTTTGATTTAACAACTACGAATAATACCCGTAACCTGCATTTAACTTTGATTGTAAACTTTTTTTTTATTATAGAGCACATAACCAAATCCAATCTAATCCATATGGTATCAGTGAATGGCATTTTTAGGTGATTGTATCAGAATCTGCATCATAAACCGTGAGGAGCATGGAACATTACAGTAATTTGTTCATAAAACGAGAAAAAACATTAGGAATGTATTTTAGAATGAGTTTTGTCCTACATTATATACACTCACCAAGTATCAAGCTTTGTGTTGTCCAAAGGCTTTGACTCCACATCTTTATGAGCCCCCGATTGCCTCCCAGTCAAACTTCAATTGGCCAATAACTCTCTCCCGTAGACGAGCACTGCAAGATCTCCAACCAGCAAGGCTGAGCTGGTCCGTAGAGACTTCACCTTTCGCCTTGGGACTTCTACATCCGGCACAACAGGCACCTGCAAAACACATGGATCTTGTTAACCAAATAATGATTAAACATTTATTTACAGTACAGTATTTGGAAATCTATAGTATATATTCATCTTTGCAATGAATATGCCTAAGTCCGGGTCCTGATGGCATAGGGGGTCGTATTCTTAAGAACTGTGCCCTGCAGCTTGCAGATATCTTCTGTTTTCTTTTTAACATGTCTCTTCAAACCTGCACGGTCCCACAGCTCTGGAAAGACTCTGTTATTGTTCCGATTCCAAAACCAAGACTGCTCATTCCCTGAACGATTTCAGGCCTGTTGCCCTGACTTCTTTAGTCATGAAGTCATTTGAAAAACTGGTTCACAAGACCCTCTTGTCAAAAGTTGAAGATCATTTGGACCCACTTCAATTTGCTTATCGTTCACATAGAGGGGTGGAGGACGCAACAGGAACTCTTTTAAATAAGGTTTTAGGACACCTTGAAGGTGCAAAAACATTTGTAAGATTGCTTTTTATCGACTTTTCATCTGCTTTTAACTGTATCCAGCCCCACATTTTAGCAGAGAAATTACAAAGTCTGTACGGTCTTGACTTCGGCCTCATATGTTGGCTTGTGGACTTTTTAACTGCTCGGTCTCAGAGGGTGAGAGTTAATGGAGTCCTCCCCTACTGGTTCCCCTCAGGGCTGTGTTCTTTCGCCTCTTTTATTTATTTTATACACAAACGATTGTCGCAGCCATTTCCCTCAGCGTCACATTGTAAAGTTTGCTGATGACTCTGTCATCCTGTCCCTTCTGAGCAGTGATGACCCAGACCCCGGGCCTGTGATTGGGGACTTCACAGAATGGTGTGAGTCTTCCTTTTTAAAACTAAATGTTTCTAAAACAAAGGAGATGATCATTGATTTTAGGAAAAATTATTCAGTAACGGCTCCCATGGTCATTGACGGTGAAGCTGTGGATGTAGTGCAACAATATAAATACCTGGGAACTGTTCTTGATGATAAATTGACTTTTGACCTCCATGTTAATTCACTTTGTAAAAAGGCCCACCAGAGAATGTATTTTTATCGGAAGCTTTGTGGTTTTAATGTTGATTCAACTTTTATGAGAATGTTTTATTCATGTTTTATTGAGTCTATTTTAACCTTTTCCTTCATCTGTTGGTTTGGACTTTTGACCTGTAAGAACAAAAGCAAACTCTCAGGGATTGTCAGGATGTGCAGCAAAACTGCTGGCATAGACCTAAAGAACCTTGCAGACCTACACAAGGTGAGGTCAGTGAACAAGGCCAGGCAGATTCTGGCAAACCCTGATCACCCACTCCATGACGAGTTCAGGCTGCTCCCATCTGGACGCAGGTTTCTACAACCCAAATGTAGAACGAACAGATTTAAAAACTCATTTATCCCAGTAGCAATCAGGTTTCTCAATGCACAATAATTTTAACTAATTTTAACACTGTTACTTTAATGTTTTATTATATGTGAGTGTATGTGCATATGTATGAATCTGTACACCTATTGACTGCGAAACTAATTGCCCCTCGGGGATAATAAAGGAACTTGAACTTGAACTTAAGCCTATTTTCTATAGCTTTATTGCATACCATCAAGGGGTATCATATCACTTCTCATCTATCATTTATGTGTGCAATCAAAAGATGTAGAAATAAATTGTATTGTAATGATTCCCAAATGGATCAATAACATATAGTATCCATGCATTCAGTTAATTACCATGTCATCAGGGTCAGACAACACTTGAACAGAGATGGGTGGAGCAACAAGTGTACAGCTGGTGTTGAGTGGATGGAAGCAACGCTGAGATCCGATCGCCACATCTTTAGACTGTTTCACAACTGCTGGAAGCTCTGTAAAAGAAAAAGAAAAAACAAGGGGCAAATGAACAAAAATTGTGTGTCACTATACAGTACAGGATGTTGTGAGACCATTCAAAATTTACATTAGTCATTTGTGCAATGAAGAGCTGAGATATAAAGGAGGAACAGGAAGTAGGAGACAAGGCATTCTCCATTTCCACATCTGGTTTTAAAAATCAGTGTCTTAATTGCTTTACTCAAACTACTTAGCTACTGTCACTTGTGGCAGTGACAGAAAAGTGAGCGAGACATTTTCTTCTAAACAACATCACTTCATCATTCTCCTTTCTGGCAGCAGTAAAGAGAAGCAGGTGAAGTGTGAGAAAATAAATCAACATCAAGTTATAAAGTTGTATTTTCTTCTTTACTTGTTAAATGCTGACATAAGTGGAGCTCAGGAACTGTTTGGTTCCTCCTCATGCATGTCATGTTTACTTGCAACAAAGGACTGGGACAGGAGCAGCTGCACATGTTCAGGTTGGGCAGCTGCTCTTGGAGACTGAGAACATGTGAGAAATCTTTAGTTTCTGTTCTACATGCATCACTTTGATGCTTCCATCAACTTAGAGACAAATAAAGAGGATTCAAACCTAAAGATTCACATCAACAAGGGAACACCTCTGCTGTGTTACTACTGTTTAACACCAACCGAAGTCTGGCACTCATATTAGCCTGCCTGTGTGTCTGTTAGTAAAATATCTCATATACCAGTAAATCTACTTTAATGAAACTCTCAGAAAGTAATTGACTCTCAAGACCTCTCAAGACTGTGTGACCTTCATTTTGAATATCTAGGTATTCAGATCTTCCCGGAACTCCAACAGGTTGTCAAATCTAACTATGGACATCTAATGAAAACAATAACTGCCTCATTTGACAACTGGATCAACCTACCTATATCCATATTGGGAAGAGTTAATGTTCTGAAAATGAGTATACTACCAAAGCTATTATACCTCTTTCAAAGCATTCCCCTCCCGCCTCCATCTGAATTATTCAATTGGTTAAAAAAAAACATTTTGAACTTTTTGTGGAACAAAGGAAAATCTAGAATACGCCTCTCTTTGCTTTATTTACCATTTGACAGAGGGGGGTTAAAATGCCCCAATTTTAAATTTTACTATTGGGCAACACAATTAAGGACTATTATGTTCTATTTTGCAGATAAAGATAATCCTCACTGGGTAGAAATGGAGTCTTATAATTTAAATTTAGCTCTTCCATTATTTTTATACTCAGATACTCTAAAGAAGCTACAGAAACATACTACAAACCCTATTTTGAAAAATATGATTAGAATTTGGCAGGACGTTAGAAAATATGTAGCAGAACCAAACAGCATGTCCCAATTTAGCCCAATATGGGGTAATCAGCTGTTTGCTCCAGGTAGGGCAGATGGAACATTTAAGCTTTGGGCATTGCAAGGTTTAAAAAGTATTGGTGATCTTTACCCATCAAACTCGGATACATTTTTATCATTTGGAGAATTACAGACCAAGTTCAAGTTAGATAAAAAGCATTATTTTAAATTTCTTCAATTAAGAAGTTTTGTCAAAACAAACTACAGAGACCTTAACAAGCCCCCCCTTACAATGCTTGAAAAATTAATGATTCGGAACAAATCAAGAAAGGGCATTATCTCAGACTTTTATAATGTGCTGATTTCTAACTCGTTAGAGAACTCAAATAATAGGCTTATAAAATGGAATATGGACCTATCATTAAATATCAGTGAACAGGAATGGGAAAAGGCTTGCATTAAAACCCACACAATGTCCATAAACAGCCGTCTCAGAATTCTACAATTTAAATGGCTAATGCGTGTTTATATTACACCTGTGCAGTTAAATAAATACAATAATAACATCCCAGATCTTTGCGTAAAATGCAATTCAAAAGGGACTTTAATTCATTGCATGTGGGAATGTAGACAAATTAATGCACTTTGGACAGATGTGAAAGACATAATTGAAAAAGTTATTTTAAAGCAAATCCCATTAGATCCTAAATTGTTCCTGTTAGCTTTATACCCCGAGAAGCATAACTTTAGTAAAGCGGAACGTACTTTCATAGATATAAGCTCACTATCAGCAAAAAAATGTATAGCTTTGGCATGGAAAAATGTCAGTAGACCTAGTGCCACGCAGTGGTTAAAGCAGATGGCGTCCAATTTGCCGTTAGAAAGAATAACATATATTAGGAAATCCAAACAGTATCTGTATGAGGAAATTTGGGGTCCTTTCATTAATTTTATTAGGGACTTAGATATATCAGAAGGTTTGTTTGAATTTTGATTTTCTTTTTGGTACCTGCGGTGTGGCATGTTCAATAGACGTGTACTGTATAATTATATCTACTCTGGCTGAAATTTGAGAAGCTATTTTTTTTTTGTTTGTTTGTTTGTTTTTTATGTCTGTACTTTTATTTTTAATTACTTATTTTTATTTTACTTTATTTTTTTATTTATTTATTTTTCTTTGTGGAAAATCTCAATAAAAATATTTTGGGAAAATATCTCATATACCAGTAAATCTACTTTAATGAAACTCTCAGAAAGTAATTGACTCTCAAGACCTCTCAAGACTGTGTGACCTTCAGCCTCTTGTTTAAGCAGCTACAAAAACAGTAATGTTGCCGAAATACGTATTTAAAGTAAATTAGTATTTCAGCCTGGCTGCGGTTATTGTTCTGCTGGCTAGTGAGCGCATGTGTGTTAACAGACATGCAACGCAAACAACGCGAGGATGCGGGGCCTTGTCTCTTTGAAAAACCATCCAGGAACTAAGCCAAAAAAAATAATAACTCGTAGCATACAGTATATGGCTTATTTAAACGCTAGAATAACCTAACCTGCAGTGTTTTACTTGCCTCAAATTATCTGCCTCAGCAACGAACACACCCGTTTTAGCTCGTTGTTAGCTTAGCTTTTAGCAACAGCAGGTTTTGTTCATTCAAGTGAACAGAGCTAACAGCTAGCAAATAAAGAAAACAGAACCGATTACCTTCAACTTCCAACTGAATGTCCAGTCGTCGTCCAGAGTCAGACCAGTCGACGTCTAATAAAAAGCAAGTTTTACGAGCGCTGAGTCCAACACAACAACAACTTCTTGTCCATCAGTTGAAAAGGAAATGGCTACATTTGAACGAAGCGCGCGAAGCAAGAAGCGTTGATTGGTTGGATATGATCACATGCTACTTCCCAGATAAACAAGAGTGGCGTTGATTGGTTAGGACAAAGTTCACATGCAACCTGACAAGCAAGAGTGGCGTTGATTGGTTGGGACGTATATGATCACGTTCTACCCCCAATCCAATCATAACGCATGAAGACCACAAACAGAAAAATGGCAGAAAGCAAACTTCACGTTTCACGCCTGGAGTAACGCAGAATAAAATTGAATAATGATAATAATAATGATGATAATAATAATACCCTGATGCATGCTCAATAATAATAATAACATTAATATATATATATATATATATATATATATATATATATATATATATATATATATATATATATATATATATACAACAATATAAAAAAACAGCTCGAGCTGTTTCAAAAAACTGACAAAACGTTTAAAACAGAAGTACTAAAAATAAACCAGTGTGAAAATACTTTGTGTAAAATATCTTGGCCAAAAGTTTAAACAGAAGTATAGATTAAGTATACTTAGACTTTTAGTTTATTTTTAGTATAAGTCAAGTATTGTGTAAAATAAACTTGGCTAAGTATACTTTTGATAAGTACCTGAAAAGTAAACTGAAAGTATACTCTTATTTTTTTTAGTTTAAAATTAGTGTACTTTAAGTATACTTGCATACTGTATACTACTTTTTGGTAAGGGAAGACCCAAAATGTAAGACTGGTCCAGACACACACTTCATTTTTTTTATTAGCAATGGTGGTGACAAGTTATAGAAAAAGAAAAAAACTCTAATACAGTTAAATGGGATCAAAATTTCTTTTTGAGGACAAGTTCTGACAATTCCCTGACCATAATCTTTACATTTGACTGTTTATACTGTGTAGCTGGTCTGGTCTGTAAACCTTAAGTCTTTGAAACAAAGAAAATGCGTAACAAAAGGAGTGGAGGTGGGGACCTAGAGGGAAAATGTCAGGTTACATAAATTACCAGTCCTAATAAAAGACCACCATCACACTCTCTTAATAAAAAGACAAACATAAATTATATATCATCTGTTCTATTTTAACATATAAAGTGTTTTGTTTTTTTCAGGGAATGCATATCATCTGCTACAGTGCATGCCAAAATTTTAAATACTGATATTGCAGTTTGTGCTCAGACTATGTGTTGGCAATGACCTTTAACTACTGCCTCACCAAATTATAGCTCAGTGTCTGTAAACTAACTGAGATTTAGCATATTTCATATTTATTAAGGTTAACTAGCTGTGGTGGCCATCTTGAGATGAAGTGATGATGTTGCCAACTTTTAAGAAATATCTTGTACAATTTGTTAGCACTTGAAGTACCGTATTTTCCGGACTATAAATCGCTCTTTTTTTTCATAGATTGGCCAGTCCTGCAACGTATACAGTAGTCTGAAGCAACTTATATATTTTTTTTTCCTTGTGCATGATGCAATTTTTGACGGATGTGTTTAATGTTCATGCATACTGACATGAACCAAAGGGTAAACACCATTTGCAGCCGCAAGAGGGCCTTTGCGGCTTTTGACGACTATAGGTTATTCCTCTTCTGTTGTTCCTCTTAATTCTCTTCCTCCGGAGTTGGCAGAGTTGTTCAGAAGCCACACTGAGGATGGAAACTTGCTTGTCGGACTCATTGGCTTATGTTAATTGAAGTTAGGGATGAAATGAAGTTAAAAATGCCAAGTCAATGTGTACATTTAAGAAAATGGTCAAAACTGAATCGTTTAAAAAAAATGAAGTAGTTTAATGTGTATTGTATTAGAGTTAGAAAATTAGAAAGAGTTATTAATTTTGTTCTGTTACTTGAAGATTAATTTTGTTTGAACTAATTGTTTGAAAAAAGGGGCAGATATAATAAGATTTTTTCTTCTTTTTGTTACCTTTCATTTTTTATATTTTGTATGTTATCGTTTATGGGATTGGTCAGTTTACATAAATTACAATTGTTTTGTATTGTATTTTAAAAATGAACACATTTTATAAATAAATTAAATAAAAAAATAAAAAATAAAAATCCTGTTCAGGATCTCAGGTATGTTCTCTGTGTTATTGTTATTTCAGATTAAATGTCTGTTCTTGCACTTTGTGAAATACATGCCTAAATAAATGCAACTTATACTCCGAAGTAGAGCAGTCATTTCTAATCTGAACCCTGCTTCACCCGGATTCGGACCGTGCTGGGTAATAATAATGTGCTTAATGTGTGGGCCGGGTCGATGTAGGGCTTTTTATTGTATCAGAGATGCGAGCAGCCGACAATTCAATATATGCAAACATGGCTTGCCATACTGCCTGCTGCACACAACCATTTGATCGCGTGCTGACTGGCCAGTTGAAGGTAAAAAGTTCAGTTCAGCTTCAGATGGACTACTGCCAGCGATCCATCGCACAAATGGACGTTCATTCAGCCACTGCACTCAGTGGACGCACGCGGCCGATGATCCAAACAGGTGAGATCACAAAATATCCTACATGTCAGAGCAGGATGCAGGCAGATGCAGGTGTAGCATTTAATGCTCTTTGATGGCTCTTCAGCTCTGATCTTCTACCCACTCAGCTGCGCACGTCCTCCAACCTTTACTAATAGTCGGTGGTACAAGCAGTCAAAGCTTAATTAAAAAAT
>JBBPBX010040798.1:9968-29190 GCA_038048925.1 Garcialebias charrua
TATAAATTAGTTTTCTGCCTCCTGCTGGTTCCAAAGACTTCACTACATCAGACTTTATTTGTTTTAGGTCTTTCAAAAAATTTGGTCTTCAACAATTTAAATGCAGATAATATTAATAACATCTGATTACTG
This sequence comes from Garcialebias charrua, assembly GCA_038048925.1. Classification (NCBI taxonomy): domain Eukaryota; kingdom Metazoa; phylum Chordata; class Actinopteri; order Cyprinodontiformes; family Rivulidae; genus Garcialebias; species Garcialebias charrua. The sequence goes on from JBBPBX010040798.1 coordinate 10,101, forward strand.
TACTCATTCACCTTTTACAGAATGTTTCTCCTTCTGTACTTTTCAACAACTCTGTGGTTGTTTTATTAGAAAGTTTTGTTTAGTGTATTTTTTTTGTGTCCATTGATGCTTTAAATTTTTGAGTTTGCTTCAGAGTCTAAAACACAGTCCAGTCAGGATCTGAACCTTAATGCCATCCATACCTCTAAGTAAAAGCATCACATTTTACCTGGTAAAGTTAAATATTTTTCTGAGTTTAACAACTTTAATAATGTGAAGTTACTTATACAAAATAATAAGTTTACTAAACCTCATGTTAACTTTCTTTGTCTTGGAGTGCCCAAACAGACCAGCTAGCACCAGACTCACCTCATCACCAGACGAGGAGCACCTCAAAGTGACCGCAGCAGAAGTGAGAGGTAGTCTCAGAAGGATCAACCCTCATAAAGCTACGGGTCCAGACAACATCCCAGGGAAAGTTCTGAAGGAATGTGCGGACCAGCTCTGTGAGGTGCTGGCTGACATCTTCACCACCTCACTTTCACTGGAGTCAGTTCCCACCTGCCTGAAGACTGCCACCATCATCCCAGTCCCAAAAAGCTCCACAGTGACTGGTCTGAATGACTATAGACCGGTGGCTCTCACCCCGATAGTCGCTAAATGTTTTGAGAAACTGGTCATGTCCCACATCAAGACAACCGTCAACATCAGCGAGGACCCTCATCAATATGCATACCGCGAGAACCGATCAACAGAGGACGCCATCTCCTCTGTGGTCCACACTGCTCTCACCCACCTGGATCAGAAGGACTCATACGTGCGTCTGCTCTTTGTGGACTTCACATCTGCCTTCAACACCATGATCCCCCAAACTCTGATAGACAAACTATCCACACTTGGACTAAGCCCCTCCATCTGTAACTGGGTACTAGACTTCTTAACAAACAGACCACAGTCCGTGAAGATCCACAACTTCTCCTCCTCCACCATCACCCTCAGCACTGGCTCTCCTCAAGGATGTGTGCTGAGCCCTCTTCTGTTCACTCTGCTCACATATGATTGTACAGCCACACATCCAGGCTGTCATATTGTTAAGTTTGCAGATGATACAGCTGTGGTGGGATGCATCACAGATAATGATGAATCCAGCTACAGACAGGAGGTGGAACATCTGGAGAGCTGGTGCAAAGAGAACAACCTTCACATGAATGTGAAGAAGACGAAGGAGATGATTGTGGACTTCAGAAGGAACAAACACACCCACACCCCACTGTATATAGGTGGATCTGCGGTGGAGGTGGTCTCCAGCTACAAGTACCTGGGTGTACACTTGAATGATAACCTCAGCTGGAGCAACAACACCACCAGCCTGATCAAGAAAGGACATCAGAGACTCTACTTCCTCAGACGGCTGAGACGAGCTGGTCTGAGAAGCTCAGTCCTCACCTCGTTCTACAGGTGTGCAGTGGAGAGCGTCCTGTGCTCCAGCATCAACGTGTGGCATGGAGGCTGCACAGTTGCAGAGAGGAAAGCTCTACAGAGAGTGGTGAAGGCTGCACAGAAGTCTGTGGGAGTCAGTCTCCCCACCATCACAGACATTTACACCTCCAGATGCAGAAAAAGAGCCACCTGCATCATGAAAGACCTCACTCACCCAGCACACTCACTCTTTGCACCACTCCCCTCGGGACGGAGGTTGAGGAGCATCAAATGTAGAACCACTAGACTGAGGAACAGCTTCTACCCTGAGGCTGTCAGACTCATGAATAAATAAATAATAAGAATAAACACTGCAAAATGTCACATCATGCTGATACTGATCTGTTTCTTGTTGCTGCGTTCATCTGTGACTATCTGCGTTCATCTGTGACCATCTGCTCATACTCATGTTCGTGCTGCTGTTTATAATGATGTTTTTCTACTACATTAGGGCTTAGTGTATTACTAGCTGATGTCTCTCTTAGTTAATCCTAGATGTTATTATTGTTTTTCTCTTGCATTTGTTGTTGGATGTAACTGGGACCCTGTGTACATAATCTCGTTTTCAACACATGTACTACATGCGGTGCAAATGACAATAAATTCTCTCTGACTCTCTGACTCTGACTCTCAATTTGATCTTATGGGCTTCCAGTGTTTTTCCTTAAAGCTTCCTGAGTGGCAGGGTGGCGCCAGTGAGTAGCAGCCATGTCCATTTGAGCTCTGGGGCCTCATGTACAAAGACTTGCGTAGATTTCTTACTGAAAAGTCACGTACGGACAAATCCAGAAAAGTGTCCACGCACAAAAAAATCCAGATTTATCAAACTGTGCGTACACCGGAATCCACGCACATTCCTTATGTACAACACAATCAACGTGGAATTCAGCGCACATGAGAGAGTGGCCGACTCCGCCCTTGACACGCCTCCGTATGAATATGCAAAGTCATTCAAATATGCCATGCACGACAGGAATGTCGTCTCTGCTCCATTGCAAATCATGTCGGAACGTGGAAAAAAGAGGAACTTCACGGACTGTGAACAGAAATCACTTCTGAGTGAGGCAGAGAAGCACGGAAAAAGGCTTCATTCGGCACGCACAGTGCAAAACAAACCATCCACTTTTAAATAAGAAGTTGACCAAGCTGATCTAACATGCCTGTATAGCTTAGTGGCGAACGCGCCCGCCCTTCGTCCCAAAGGTCGTGAGATCGACTCCCGCTTGGTACAATGTTTTTTTTTTTCATTCCAGATTTAAAGACCACAGGAAAACTATTGAATGAAACAACAAGAAATAGAACAATACATGAAATGAAAGGAAGCAGACGATTTATTGTTTTGTAAATAGTTTTCATGTGTATTTCAATCTGGAACGAAAAAAAAAAGAAAAACGTTGTACCATGCGGGAGTCGATCTCACGACCTTTGGAACTAAAGGCAAGCGCTTTACCCACTGACCTAAACGTAGGCGTGTTAATACAGCTTGGTTAACTTCTTATTTAAAGAAATTACATCTCATTGTTGTCAATATTGTTGCCACTATCTGGCGCATGCTTTTATATCCACTCATCTAATTGCGTCCATGTGGATGTAATAATCGTTAATCATGTGTGTTTGGTGGGATTTATGATTGTTTTCACATCGTGGACACGGTTTCACAGATCACCTGTAAGTGTCGCCAAAGGAACAATAACCACAGAAACGTGCGTACGCCAACAGGGGAGCAGCCGTGGATTTCTACGTGGATGCGCAGATATTCCCGTTCATATCAGATTTGATACATACGCCACTTTGCGTGGAAAGTGACGTGCGCAATGTTTTTGTGCGCACGCATGGTTGATACATGAGGCCTGGGGCCTCATGTACAAAGACTTGCGTAGATTTCTTACTGAAAAGTAACGTACGGACAAATCCAGAAAAGTGTCCACGCACAAAAAAATCCAGATTTATCAAACTGTGCGTACACCGGAATCCACGCACATTCCTTATGTACAACACAATCAACGTGGAATTCAGCGCACATGAGAGAGTGGCCGACTCCGCCCTTGACACGCCTCCGTATGAATATGCAAAGTCATTCAAATATGCCATGCACGACAGGAATGTCGTCTCTGCTCCATTGCAAACCATGTCGGAACGTGGAAAAAAGAGGAACTTCACGGACTGTGAACAGAAATCACTTCTGAGTGAGGCAGAGAAGCACGGAAAAAGGCTTCATTCGGCACGCACAGTGCAAAACAAACCATCCACTTTTAAATAAGAAGTTGACCAAGCTGATCTAACATGCCTGTATAGCTTAGTGGCGAACGCGCCCGCCCTTCGTCCCAAAGGTCGTGAGATCGACTCCCGCTTGGTACAATGTTTTTTTTTTTCATTCCAGATTTAAAGACCACAGGAAAACTATTGAATGAAACAACAAGAAATAGAACAATACATGAAATGAAAGGAAGCAGACGATTTATTGTTTTGTAAATAGTTTTCATGTGTATTTCAATCTGGAACGAAAAAAAAAAGAAAAACGTTGTACCATGCGGGAGTCGATCTCACGACCTTTGGAACTAAAGGCAAGCGCTTTACCCACTGACCTAAACGTAGGCGTGTTAATACACCTTGGTTAACTTCTTATCTAAAGAAATTACATCTCATTGTTGTCAATATTGTTGCCACTATCTGGCGCATGCTTTTATATCCACTCATCTAATTGCGTCCATGTGGATGTAATAATCGTTAATCATGTGTGTTTGGTGGGATTTATGATTGTTTTCACATCGTGGACACGGTTTCACAGATCACCTGTAAGTGTCGCCAAAGGAACAATAACCACAGAAACGTGCGTACGCCAACAGGGGAGCAGCCGTGGATTTCTACGTGGATGCGCAGATATTCCCGTTCATATCAGATTTGATACATACGCCACTTTGCGTGGAAAGTGACGTGCGCAATGTTTTTGTGCGCACGCATGGTTGATACATGAGGCAATACTGTAATGGTCTGCTGAAGTGTTCTCTTCTCTCCACTGGAACATGGGATACCAGAAGTTAAGTTGTTTATTTGTCATATGCAGGTTAACACAAGGTCAACAATACCATGAAATGTTCAGGGCGAGAAGAAACAATTTGACTCGCTAACAACAAAACAAAACAAAAAAACAAGATATCGTAAAGGATGCAACAAGGGTATAAAATAAAGTACCAAAAAGTGAAAAAGATAATATTTACAAAGTCCAAAAGAAATATAGTAATCAACAACATTGTAAAATAACGGTGCACGCAGGATGAATTTGTATAAATAAGTATTTCACAGGTAGTAATAGCTTACATGCACATATATATATTGCACATACATTGTACCATAGACAGGTTGTATGACAGGTCAGGTGTACATGTAGTGAGTAACACTGAGATAAACTGAATTATAATGGTGATATTAGCTGTCACAGATGTGGCTTATTACACTGCTATTGTCAGTTGTTTAGTGTAGAGGATAAGGGGCTGTAAATATATTATCAGTTATGAGTTAAGCTCATAAAATTATGCATGTAATATGCAAATAACCATGTGTGGGCACCACCCCTCCTAAGAGAGGAAAATTCAGTCTCATTTACCCCAAAATAATGTATGTGAGTTCTTTTCTTGTGTTTAAAGGGCATCTAATCAATTAACACACACAGATATACCAAATAATCACAAATTCAGTTGATTTTATGTATTTTATTGTAAAAATAAGAATTTGTGATTATAAATGCATGACAAAAATTGACTGAACATCAAATGGCTTTGATAAGTAAAATAAATTAAACTTAAAGGCAGATTTAGGACTGTTTGTTTCTAAGCTGAACTCTGAGTTTAATGTGCGGTTATTGTGAAGTGTTTAAAATGGTGTAATGTTAGCTAAGTTGGTCTGATAAGTTGTGATGTAGGGTCACCAGCAAATAGATGAAATCACGAGTTGTCCCGTGAACAGTTTTCGGAGATACCAGGCAGGCATGGGTGCAGATTGGTAGCTCGTAAGTTGATAAATCTCCCGAGCTACCTTGACTAGTCCTCCACTGGACCTGGTTCGATGGATAACTGGTCTGGATGGATTACTGGTTCTGTCCCATCTCGTTTCTTTCTTCCTGTCTCACTAGGAAGTATTCTCTGAGTTTCAGTGCAGAAACAGTTTTCTCCTCATCTCTGCTCAGGATGAAGTTGTCTCCCTGAAGAAGTTCAGAAGCTGCTTCTTCTCTTTCAGAAGGTTTCTCTCAGAAGTAGTGCTTTCTTAGAAGTTGTGATGAAGTCGAAGTACAAGTAGTAGAAGTTGAAGAAGTAGAAGTGAAACTTGTGTGCAAAACAGATAAGATGGAGTCACCTCGAGAGGAGGTGTGGTTTTAACTTTTGCTTGTGTTTATAAATTTAACGTCCTGTTTTCTGCCTTAAAGTTTTCCTTTTTTTAAAGAGAAAATAAGACAAATGTATTATCTTAAAGAAAGATCACTTAAAACACACATTTTCATGAATAAACATTCAGATATGGAACAAACAGAAATGACATCTTTTGAATTGATAACATGCAATGTTTTAACCAAACGGTGTCACTGTCCATCTCCTGTAAAAGGAATGTCAGTTTGAACAAAGGCTTCTTGTAGCTTTAGTTTAAAGAGAACGAGTCGCTGGTAGTAATACTCCTTTTCAATAAGGCAAGTTATCAACGTAGCCAGTTCAGATGTTTTAGAAACTCTGAGGTCAGTTGAACAAAAGCTCATTAAAACGGTCTGTCCGTTTCCAGGGAGAATGAGTTCATGTTGCAGTGAAGTTAACACAGTGACAGTCTCTTAATTTTTAGTGTCAAACTGAGAAGCTTGTGAGCTAAGACTGAATAAAATATGTCTGTTCATTCCAAAGGGAATAGATTAATCTTGTTTTAACAGTTTCAATCACAAAACACATGAATACTATTTGTTTAAAGTGAGGTGAACTCTTCTGTTTGTTTGAGCTGAGGTGATGTGTCTCTGAGGTGAGGTGTTCCCCTACATTAGTATAATTATCAAGAGTTCAGTAACCTGACAGCTTGTGGGTAATAACTGTCTGAGTCTTTTTGTGGGTGAACGGCGACTCCTGTAAATGGTAAATGGAGTGTACTTATATGACACCTTTCCATCTTATCAAGCACTCAAAGCTCTTTACAATCCGTGGCCTCATTTACCCATTCATACATCACTGTGCTAAATCTCTACAAAGAATCAGTGCTTTTAAATCACATTCATACACCGATGGGACACACATCAGAGTCAATGAGGGGTTCAGTGTTTTGCCCACGGACACTTCAGCATGTGACTGCTGGTGGAATCGAACCCCCAACTCTTGCATTGCAGGATGACTGCTCTAACCACCCAGCTACAGCCGTCCTGTACCAACCAGTATTATGACAACCTGTTTGTGTTGTCTAAAACTAAGAATTATACTTATCAGTTCTTCTCCCTGTCCTAGTCTTGATTCCTGAACATACTTTTGGACTTCTCTGTTCTCCGTGTCTACAAGCTGAGTACAGTCTAGGAACTCCTAGTGCTGCTTGCCTTTAGCTGCTGCTCACCTGCCTGCCTTCAACCTGCCTGCCTACAATCCATCCCATCCCTGCCATCATACATACCTGGAATCCTCCGCCCTCCTCTCTGTGCCGTCGGACCACTCGTGACCTGTAAGAAAAATACTATTTAATTATACCCTTACCACTACATAACCTAGAAACCACTTTGCAGATCTTTCCAGTGTCTCCTGTAAATATCACTCTTGTAAATAAATACCACTTTACTTTTTATCCCAAGTTACTTGAGTCTGTTACACTCAGTTTACTTTGCTCTGCGTATTTATTGTTGCAGTTGTGATAATTTCACTTTATATAGCATTAACAAACAATGAAAATGATCTCAGGGCAATATACAGAACAAGTAAATCAGTCCAAGTAAAACCCATGTCAGTTTACATGTAGCGTTTTTTTATGTCTGTTTGGAAAACCAGTGGACAGCAGTGATTATTCATCTGAATCTTTGAGCCAGCACATATTGGCAGGCAAAAAAAAGTTTTGTTTTTTAACAGGAAGAGACCTGCAGTATCAAAGTCAGGAAGGACGTCAATCTGCTTTAAGTTACTGAAGAATGAGAAAACAGGAAAAGGGCACAAACAAACCCAAGAGCCAGAAAAACACATTATCACAGCAGTAATACCATGTCAAGTCAAGTCAAGGTTCTTTATTGTCATCACATGTGGTACATGAGGTGGAATGAAATTTTGTACACAGGTCCTAGTTACATCCAACAATAGCAAAAGTATAAATTGTAAAAGAAAACAGTAATAATAATCTAAGATATGAAGTAAGAAATATGCTAAACTAAGAATACACAAAACACTTAATAGTACAAAAACAATACACGAAACAACAGCAGCATGACCATGAGTCTGTGTGAGTACCAGTAGATGAGTACAAATGAATACAGCAGCATGAACTTTTATTCATTTTTTTTTTTCACTTTTATTATTTCATTTTATGCTTATGTTCATTGGGTGTTTGGTGTTTTAGGAGTGTTTGGTGTTTCAGTGTTGGTGTAAATTTTCATACTTTTATACTATTATGAAAAAACTCAGGACAGTGTTACACTTTTACTATTTTATGCTTATGTTTATTAAATGTTTTAGTGTTTAGTGTTTAGATGGTTACTGTTGCACCGAGGGACTGAGAGAAACGCAATTTCGGTCCTGTGTATGTCCTGTACATATTGCAGTTCTGACAATAAAGTTGACTTTGACTTTGACTTTGATAAAACAAATCAGCTGCATGAGATCAGCAACATGGATAATCAGCAGCACATATCAATAATCAAAGTGGCGATTACATTTTTTTTTCCACAGTGATAATCCTGATTAGATATGCATGAGTCTAACAGCCTCAGGGTAGAAGTGTAAGAGTGGCACTTGCTGTAGCTCCAAGATGGCCGCCAATTACCCTTAGCTGACGGTCATCCACCTGACGAGCTCCAACCATACTTAAGGATGCAGTCAAGTCCTACTCTTCGCTGGAGCATTTATTCCTAGTTATGGTACTTATGCTTCCAGACAGTCTTGTGTCTAATATGAGAGATACTTACTTGTTCTTATGTGCCTGCAGTTATCTCGTTTGTCCTTGGGTCCTGCTCCTCTGTCCTCGTGCCTTGCCCTCCAGCCACTCGCCTGCCTTGTCTGCTCTCTGGAAATCGCTGTTGGAATCATTGGATGTTTCATGGGACTCATCTCCATTCCTCTCCTGTAAGAACAAACAAACAATTGAGATCTACATTCACCACAATCCCTTGGACAACCCCTTCTGACATTCTGCTTCCTCCTCCAGGGATTCCAGAGGAACCACTTTGTACATTGAACATTATCACTGTAAATAATAAACACTGCTATTTTGTACTCCTGTGCCTTGTGTCGTTCTGGGTCTCGTTACCAACTGGGTTTGCCTTGAATTCTTAACAGAATGCTCCAGCCAAACAAAACCCAGAACGAGACCAGGAGAGAACAAGCCTGCTCCTCCCAAACGAAGCATATGTGGTGCACCTGAAAATGTCACCACAATATTTGGTTTTCTTATGAATGTAAAGTATTTCCATGTGCAGCTGATCCTATGTTCAAATATATGTTATATTTGGTTTGCGGTTCGGCAATTTAATATGCCTGCATTTTTATAGTGTTTTTCTGAGGAGCGGTGATGACGAAGCGGAACCTTTGTTTTGGGGGGGGCGCGTTGCTTCCAGAAAGCATGTGAAGCCGTCCGTCCCCAAAACCAACCTGGAAGCAACGCGCCCCCCCAAAACAAAGGTTCCGCTTCGTCATCACCGCTCCTCAGAAAAACACTATAAAAATGCAGGCATATTAACTTGCCGAACCGCAAACCAAATATAACATATATTTGAACATAGGATCAGCTGCACATGGAAATACTTTACATTCATAAGAAAACCAAATATTGTGGTGACATTTTCAGGTGCACCACACGCTCCCCAACTTAAAAGGTGGCTCCCGACACTTTAACGCCAGTGATAACATTTCACAAAATATTAACAACTTGGTTCTTGTCACAGGAACCTCACTCAAAAGAACCTTTCCCTTCAGTGTACACATCTCAGTATACCAAATTATAAGGCACTGCAAAAGGCATTGTCGTTGCATAAGGCACAGTCTGTTGAGTATAAAATTGCTCTTGTACAGGTTGCATTACCCATAATGGTGAAGCTTGTAACCCACACAGTCCAACATGACCTATGACCCCTTGTGGCTGATAGGAGGGCTGACCCATAGTGTTGTAGGTGAATGTCTGAGGTGGTCTCCTTGCTCGCGTAGACCTCCTGAGAAATTCCTCCTGAGTTGGTACTCGCTCCTCTCGCTCAATTTCAGGTTCAACCTGTTCAGTGTCTCTTCCCAGTTCTTGTTCTCTTTGTGCATCGTCCGTTTCACCGTTTTGGACCAGTTCATTTTCAGCTGGATGCTGAAAATGTTCATCTACAGTGTTCAGTTGAGAGTCCCTCTGTTGGTCCACGGGTGTGAAAACTTGGCTCGACACTGGATGAGTTTGGGTGACTGGTTCCTGTAGTCTTGTTGACGCAGGTACTCTGAGCCAATAACGCATCCTGGAGTCACTCTCAGAATCTGATGAGTCGCTGTCTCGATTACTTTGGCTTGGAGTGACCCGGTGGCCTCTGACTCTGCTCTTGGTGGGTGCTTTATCTTTTCTGTGATCAACAGTTAAAGGTAAGTCATTCACCAGGTGCAGCAGATTTCTGTGGAGGACCCTGGTATTCTGGGCATTGTTCTCAGGACATACTTTGTAGATGGGGCTGTCATTGATCTGCTCTTTGACAATGTACACAGTCTGCTCCCAATATGACCTGAGCTTTCCAGGTCCGCCCTTTTCTCTCAGGTTGCGAACTAACACTCGATCACCAGGCTCCAAGACAACTCCTCTCACATGTTGGTCATAGTGTTTCTTTCCACGAGCGCTCGATTGCTGGCTGTTGTTGTTAGCAATACGATAAGCCTCTTTCATCCTCCTTGCCCACTCTTGAACATATCCATATGGTGTTTCACTGTCCTCCTCTGTGTTGAGTCCAAACATGAGGTCCACGGGCAAGCGGGGATGCTGTCCAAACATTAAGAAATGTGGGGCAAACCCTGTGGCCTCATGTTTTGTGCAATTATATGCATGGACAACTTGGGGCAGAAAGTCTTTCCAGTTATCCTTTTCTGCCTCCTCAAGAGTTCTCAGCATTTGTAGTAGGGTGCGATTAAATCGCTCGGCAGGATTTCCCTGTGGGTGGTATGGTGTTGTACGTGAGTGACTGACACCTGACAGCTGCTGTAGTCCCCTAAACAGTGAGTTTTCAAATTCACGGCCCTGGTCGTGATGTAGTCTAGCAGGGTACCCAAAACGAGGAATAAAATCGTTGTATAGTTTCTCCGCAGCAGTTTTGGCTGACTTGTTTCTGGTCGGCCACGCCTGAGCGAACCGTGTAAAGTGGTCAACTGCAACAAGGATGTATTCGTAACCACCTCTGCTCTTTTCTAGATGCATAAAGTCAATGGATACTAGCTCCATGGGTGCACTGGAACTGATGCTCCCCATGGGTGCCCTGACGTGTGTGGTGGGTTTCTTTTGTTTTATACAGGGACATTGTCTCGTCACATAAGCTTCAATGTCCTTCTTCATAAAGGGCCAGTAGAAGCGATCTCGGGCCAGGTTGATAACTCTTTCAGCACCGAGGTGACCCATGTCCTTATGAAGGAGTTTCAGCACCAAGGGCCTGTACTCTGCAGGCAGTACAAGCTGTTTTCTACCCCCAGCTTCTCTGTAAAGTAGCTCATTCTCCATCTTAAGTTTCCCCCACTCACGCATTAACCTCCGCACTAACCCATCTGCATTTTGTCTGTCTCTGTCAGTTAGTGTGGGTTTGGTCTCTTTTAACCTGAGGAGTTCTTTAATTGTCGTGTCTTGTCTTTGTGCTCTCACTAGCTCTTCATGGCTAATGCTAGGTAAGGCTGGTGCGTCTGGCCTAGATGAACACCAGAGTGAACTTCTTTCACCTTCACCTACAACAGAGACACTGAGAAGGTCTTCCCGACCTAGGAAACCTCCAGAGAGGCTCATAGAACAATTGTGAATTATTGTGTGAAAAAAAAGGAATAACTTGTTAAAGATTGTATTTGCTTGTTGAAATGTAAAGTAGAATTTGTGCAGTAGTTAATTTGGTCATACTGGTTAAGATAAAAAAAAAAATCTTGATAAGAAACAATTGTGTATTAGAAATAACGTGTTCAATGTCAGGAGTGTTAATTCTATCAGAGTTTGACAGTAGAGTTTGAATAGTTATTCAAAACCTATCAGAAAAGGGGAACTGATAGTTGTTATTATTGTATCCACCGCTAGGGGAGCTGTAGGCTACAGAACGTAGAAGAGGAGTTGAATAAGTTATCAAGCTAGCACACGAGGCTTCTTCTCAATGTTTTATTCTACATAAGAATAAGAACATTACAGTAAAGCCATCTGAACTCTTTTCAGGAGATCCAGTTCAATGTGAAGGCTTCCTCCTTCAGTGCGAACTCGCCTTCAGAGGAGCTCCCCAACTCTACGCAACGGACATAAAAAAGATTACTTACTTCATGAGTCAATTAAAAGGTAACGCCCTCCAATGGGCGACTTCTTTCATTCATCAGTACAACTTGGACTCTGTCTCATTCAACAGTTTGTTAAGCGAATTTCGCAGGATTTTCGTCCGGCCGCTACAGCAACACAATGCGGAAAAGCGGATGCTGGGGTTACATCAGGGCCGGCGTCCTGTCTCCGAACACGCCCTGGAGTTCTGTGTCCTGGCAGCTCAAACTGACTGGAACAAACTCTTTGTCCGATCACATTACGGACCAGATTGCAGCAAGAGACGAGCCACCTAATAATAATAATAATAATAAATAATAATACTTTATTTATAGAGCCCTTTAAAACAACCACAGCTGCAACAAAGTGCTGTACATAAAATCAAGAACATTTAAACACATAAAAATAAAACAGTTGTTAAAACATTAAGATCAAGTGCAGAACAAAATCAGTCTGTGCTAAAAGCCAGTGAGTAAAAATGTGTTTTTAGAAGAGTTTTAAAACTGGACAGTGAAGGAGCTTGTCTGACGGGAAGAGGGAGATCGTTCCACAGTTTTGGAGCAGCAACAGAAAAAGCTCTGTCTCCTCTGAGCCTCCGTTTGGACCTCGGCACCTCCAGAAGCAGCTGATCAGCTGATCTGAGGCACCGAGCAGGAGAGTATGGGTGAAGCAGCTCAGAGAGGTAGGATGGAGCAAGACCATTTAAACTTTTAAAAACAAATAAAAGAATCTTAAAATGAACTCTAAAATGAACAGGCAGCCAGTGGAGTGAAGCCAGAGTGGGGGTGATGTGCTCCCTCTTATGAACTCCAGTTAGAAGGCGAGCAGCAGCGTTCTGGACCAACTGGAGACGTCTGAGGGAGGACTGGCTGACTCCAAGGTAAAGAGCGTTACAGTAATCCAGCCGAGAGGTGATGAAGGCTCTGTACTGCTGTGGTTAGCTTAGCATGTAGCTACTTTACATGGTAACTTGCAGTTAACTTCCAGACGGTAACACTCACAACAAAGTGCTGGTCCTTGTTGAGCCTGGACTTTTTTTTTGGCTGTGTTATTTTAGCTGGTTAGATATGATTGAGACAGTTTACACATCTTTTTTTCAAAGACAGACCGTGTCAACAATGACTAGGCTTCAAAACCTGACCCGTCATTAAACCAGAGTTATTAAAGCACATTTAAAATAATGATGTGAATTAAAGAGGAGAAAAGTGCACATGAAGCTACATTTGTACTAAAATGTGAGTAAATAAAGCATTTTTCATTCAACCTTTATTTAGTCAGGTAAATCTTATTGAACCTCATGGGCTCATTTACGAAAGCGACCTGCTAAAACTAAAGAACGATGAACAGCAATGGTAGAATTTCCTTAAACAATAAACAATAAACAAACAATAAACAATAGAAAACAAAAAAGAGAAAAAAACAAAAGAAAGAAATACTTTTTTTTTTTAACAAAGTATCAAAAAACGAGCAAAACATAAGGTAGACGTATAAAATCAAAGACAGGAACAAATCTGCATTGGTTTTTGCCAGGATTCCAACAGATTCTGAAAACCATTTAGAGAAGTCAAGGTCGAGAGCTTCAGATCTTTTTGTAAGATATTCCATGAAGCAGGAGCAGAGTAGGAGAAGGCCCTTTTTCCAAGTTCAGTCCTCACTGACGGAACACTGCAGGTAATCATGTCCTGAGAGCGCACACTGTAGCTGCACTCACGCAAAGACATGTAGGAGGAGATGTATGAGGGCAGCAGACCAAGAAGTGATTTAAAGATGAAAATGTACCAGTGGAAGAGTCTGTGTGAGGTTAATGATGTCCAGTTAACCAGTGAATACAGGGTGCAGTGGTGGGTACGATAATCACAACCAGTTATGAATCTTAGTGCACCATGATAGACAACATCCAACATCCGCAGGGTGCTTGTAGGAGCATTCATGTAGAGAATGTCACCGTAATCAATGGAGGGAAGGAAAGTCACAGATACAAGGCGTTTCCTAACATTCAGTGTTAGACATGATTTGTTTCTGAAAAAGAAACCCAGTTTAACTTTCAGTAAAAAGAAACCCAGTTTAACTTTCAGTTTGAAAAAGAAACCCAGTTTAACTTTCAGTTTCAGTTTTAATGACAGATCTGTTAAGTAAATGCTTTATTTACTCACATTTTAGTACAAATACTGTACTGTACACACTGCCTATGACAAGACAAGTTTTCTTTTTCTACTTTACAGAAGAGTGAAGGGACGAGATCCATAGATCTTACATTAAGTAAATGCTTTATTTACTCACATTTTAGTACAAATACTGTACTGTACACACTGTCTATGACAAGACAAGTTTTCTTTTTCTACTTTACAGAAGAGTGAAGGGCCGTGATCCATCCAGAGATAAGATCCTACATTAAGTAAATGCTTTATTTACTCACATTTTAGTACAAATACTGTACTGTACACACTGTCTATGACAAGACAAGTTTTCTTTTTCTACTTTACAGAAGAGTGAAGGGCCGTGATCCATCCAGAGATAAGATCGTACACCTGGGTCCAGTCTCAGATCTACACCTTGGATTCCTGTGGAGTTGGCTGAAATCGGACAGTTCCACATGAAGAGAAATCTGTTCAGTTTGCTGGTCTCCATCATTGCTTGTTGAATTGGTTTTGATCTTTATTCTGTGCCAATTCATTTTCATTAAGACAACACCACCCACAGTTGTCATATTGTACAGTATTCAGTTTCAACTGTTTTAAATGTATAATTATAGCTTTTATTCTGAACTTTGTCAGTCTCCTGGGTGATGAAAACTTATAAGCAAAATGAATGTTTTTATGCTTTGCACATGTGAATAAAAACACTGGCCTAAGAACAATCAAGACCTTTAGTTTTTATTTATGTGTATTACAATGAGTAGTATGGGTGACATCACAATGAAACTACTTCACATTATTAGACATTGAACAGTGTATTTTAATTATTGAAATAACAACAAAAAGAACAAATGTAAATGAACAGCAGATTTACTTATAGAAGATTTTATTTTAACTGGTTTGTTGCTGTGTACGACTGCACAAAACTTCTGGACCAAGTCGAGTTTCCATCCATGTCCTGGGAGTCTGCTAGTGATTGAAGATTCTATGACCTGAGACAGTACATTAACACAGAAATTTTTAGATATGGAGTAAATAATTTCTATGTTTCTCTTTTGTATATAATATACTGTTATACTCTACACCATGAATGTTTTTGTTGAAAAGCTTATGTAATAGTGTATGTATGAAATCAACTGAAAAATAACTTATTTTTTTGTTTTATTCAACCACAATGTAACAGGTTCTTTAAATGGCAACACATGGTTTTCTCAAAACAACAATGTACATATTTCATATTATCTTGTCTTTGAATATTGCAGAAAATATATAACTACTTTATCATCAACTTGTTAATTAAACAGCTTGTGTTTCAACTTTGTACATTTTACTTGTGACATTTTCAACAAATTTTCTATTAAATTGCTTTCATTCACAGCACAGACTTGAACTCTGACTATTAATGTCTGGCTGTGATCTAAATATTCTGATATCAGATAAGTGATGTACCTTCCACGGTGTCCAGTCAGCCTGTCCATGAGCAGTGAGATAAGATGTTAACTGTGCCTCACCTGTCACTAAATGGACTGAGCAGTGACAGCTGAGGCACAGTTAACGTCTTATCTTCGCAGTTAACGTCTTATCTTCGCAGCTTCTTAAAACATCCTTGGAATGTATCCACCTCTTATGTGCTGCCTTACGTAAGGTAAAGGAAACTTTTGTGTACAAAAATAAATAAATCACTAGCAAGTATGTTACCCCACAATCGTAAACAACAGCGCGGGACCGCGGGCGGAAGTGCACTCCCGGCTTCCGCTATGAATTATGGGTAGTGGCGCGAAATCGAAAATAAGGTGGATACCCCCTAGGTCCAGACATGTACTTGCCCCCTACATGGGGGAGCCCGTACCCAAACCCAGGAGGTAGGCCCATTCATTCTGGGGTGGAGAGTAGCCGACATCCAAGAATCGGCCCAACCCTCTCCCTGCCGACAGGACAGGACACCCGAGCCCAAGCAGCCCCAGGGAGAGCGGAACGCCAGCCCCGCCCACGGCGAACCCCCAGGCCCCGAACCCCCCCACATCCCAGGACAACCCCTGACGGCCCACCCCCAGAATGACCGCCAGGCAACCAGGGGGGTAAGAGAAAAATAAATAAATAATATATATATAAATAAATACATAAATAAATAAAATTGAAATTAACAAATCTAGACCCCGACACACACACCCCCGTCCCCAAATGTGCTGTTGGTGAGTGTTGTTGTAAAGTGTACTTAAAAAGGAAAGAGAAGGAGCAAAGGCTGGCATTATACCAGTTTCCCCTCCACTCCAACTCTAACCCAGGCCCTAATTGTCTAAATGCATAATTCTGAGTGAGCATGGGTACAGGGGGCAAGAGTGATGTCATCCCGCCACCCATAACCATGTGCTCATTCCATTCCCTATACAGTATGTGACTTGTTTATATGTGTTTTGTCTCGTCAGGGCCCCAGCTACTCATCCACAGCTGCTGGTTGAAAATCATGGCTTCAATAATTCAATTCAATTCAGTTTATTTATATAGCACCAAATCACAACAAAGTTGTCTCAGGGCGCTTTACAGGAACATTCACATACATAGAAATGCCAATTAGTAAAGTTATTTAAGGAAATGCCAAGACCACATATCTTTATATTGCGTTTACTTCTTTTCATTCAACCTTTATTTAGGCAGGTTAATCCCATTGAGCCTCGAGGACTCATTTACAAGAGAGACCTGTTTTCAACAAAGAATGATGCGCAGTGACAACAATAGACAATCATGAGAGAGGCATACAGATTTTTTTTTCCTTCTGTGTGATGTCTCTGTTGTTTATAAATGTGTTCTGTGTTCATGGCATCCTGTTGCCCTGAGAGCTGTGCTTTAGTTCAGCTGCCTGAAATAAATAGGCATGACTTCAGCCTGAAGTTTCATCCAAACCTGTAATGTGAGCCTAAAGCAGGAGGTACATGTAAGAAAAACTGCCCTCTGTTCATTCTCGGGAACGTTTTACAGCTTCTATCAAAGGCCCCTTTACATTTTCTGCCAGTATGACGGGTTTGGTTGACGTGTTGAAAACCAGACTCATGAATCATGGCATATGTATGTTTGTATGTATGGGTGTGCACTTGATGCCCTGGGCGTTTGTGCACACTGCCAAGGTTAGAGGCACAGACATGGCTTATGACGAAAGAAGGGCGTACATACAAACGCTTAAGAGGAGGGTCAGTATCTAGAGTATTTGTGTCTCCCAAGGACATAAGGAACCAGTGTGAGACGGAACAGTGAGGAGCTGTATCGTGGGATAAGTACAGGTTGGACGTAGCAAGAGGTAGTTAAGTGGAAAAGACTAACAGATGCTGGGGCTAGTTTACTCAGGGGGGAAGGAGCCTTAAGCCAGAGCACTGACACCCCCAACACACGCATACATGCACGCACACAGTGAAAGAACAACTTCACTTCATCTTAAAAAGCAAGTGCAATATCTGCCAAACGGTTTGAATTTCTTTGCACTGTTCTGACATTTGATGTAGTTTATACACAGACCTCTTTGTAAAAACACAAAACATGATAGTGTGGTGGACCACTAGGGGGCTCTACTCACACCCAGTGGACCGAATGGGTTAAGGATGCTTTTATTGTGAAAGGTCCAGAGGACCGGATGTTATGTGGGTATATAAGGCGGAGTTGGGTGGTTTTCCCGCCAGTTAAAGTAGGAGTGAATAAAGTGAAGACCTGCATCCCGTCTCCTGTGTCGTCTCTTCACCACCTCCTACAATTGGTGACCCACGTGAGCTGAATATGTCGACGCATGAAGCTACAGCCAGCTCCCCTCAGCTGTCCCCTGTGGTGGAACCCCCACAGGCGGCCTCGCTCGCTTTTGCGGTGTCCGCCAGGATGCCGGACTTTTGGCTGAACGCCGCCCCGGCGTGGTTTGCACACGTCGAAGCGCAGTTCGTCCTTCGCGGGATTTCTTCAGACGACACCAAATACCACCATGTGGTCGCGGCGCTGGACCCACGGTCAGCCCAGCGGGTAATGAGCCTGCTCGAGGCCCCTCCTGCTCAAGGAAAATACGCCGCAATCAAGGAGCTCCTTCTGCAGCGTTATACGCTTTCAGACGCGGAGCGCGCGGAGAAACTGTTTTCTTTCCCCGGTTTGGGCGATGGAACAGCTTTGGAGCTAGTGGAAGGCATGTTAGCCTTGCGGGGCTCAGGCGACTGCGAGTTCCTCTTCCGCCACCTTCTCCTCCGCAAGTTTCCAGCACAAGTGCGTAATGTCCTGGCCAACTCCACGTTTCTGCAGCAGAAGAATTACCGCGCGCTGGCTGGAGAAGCTGACCGCATTCTTCTAACGACAAGGACCTTCGAAGTCCAGATGGCGGCCCACGGATCTCCAGCAGCGCCCGAGTTTCAAGTAACGCCCTCAGCGCCGGACGAGCCATCGGTGGTAGCAGGGGTCGCTAGCCGCGGGCGGACAGGAGCCGCCTTTTGCTACTACCACAAGCGTTTTGGCGCCAAAGCACGACGGTGCGTCCCGCCGTGCAGCTACAAACCTCAGGGAAACGACAACGCCAACGCACGCTAGCAGCCGCGGCCGTTGGCGACAAGGAAAGGCTGCTTTTCATCGAAGACTCGAGGTCGGGGAGGCGGTTCCTGGTGGACTCTGGTTCGCAGAAGAGCCTTGTTCCCCCGTCTGGCTCCGACACGTTGGCTGAAGGCTGCGGGCCGCAGCTAACCGCGGCTAACGGCTCACCCATCAAGACGTTTGGTGAAAGGTTGGTGACTGTTCGTTTCCATGAACGAGACTTCCAGTGGAACTTTGTGGTAGCTGCTAGCTCAGTCCCTATTTTAGGGGCCGATTTTCTTTGTGCTCAC
>JBBPBX010040799.1:0-10251 GCA_038048925.1 Garcialebias charrua
TTTTTCTGTTCGGGTAAGACATAAAACAGATTTTGGATATGATGAAAACAGAATTTATAAAAATACAAACTTGGTTTAAATTAAACAAATTATCTTTGAATTTAGATAAAACTAATTACATGATATTCAGTAACAAAAAGAGAATTGTTGATGACGATCCATTTGAAATTGAAGATGTTGTGATCTGTAAAGTGAGTGAAGTGAAGTTTCTGGGTGTTATCATTGATGACAAACTGACATGGAAACATCATGTAAATTCCATTAAAACAAAAATAGCTAGATCAATTGCAGTACTGTATAAAGTCAGGGATTTTTTAATTGATAAAGCTCTGTATATGTTGTATAACACAATCATTGTTCCACATTTAATCTATTGTATTGAGGTTTGGGGAAAAGCGTGCAAAACAATTACAAAGCCTGTTTTTATTTTACAAAAGAGAGCTGTAAGAGTAATCACCAGAAAACATTTCAGTCACCCATCAAACACCTTGTTTCTTCAGCTAAACTTATTGAAATTCCAGGAATTGGTAGAATATAGTATTTTATCAGTTATGTATAGGGCTCATAATAACACATTACCTTTAAATATCCAAAGAAATTTTATAAAAAGACAAAGTTATTACAATCTCAAAGGGACAGAGATATTCATCAAACCACAATTCAGAACCAGCTTAAAGGGACGGTCTACCTCAATTCAGGGAGTTCGATTGTGGAATGCTCTGGAGAGTGATGTTAAAAATGAAAAATCAATGTATACATTTAAGAAAAAGGTCAAAAAGGACTTGCTCAAAAACTATATATGATGTAACCTTGCGTGTTTGTGTATTACACCTATGTTGTACTTATGATGTAGCTTAGTGCGTTTGTGTATTACAGTTAGAAAAATTAAGTAGAGTTATTCATTTTGTGAAGCAGTTTGTGTATTACAGTTAGAAAAATTAAGTAGAATTATTCATTTTTGTGATGTATTTTGTGTATTACAGTTAGGAATATTAAGTAGAATTATTCATTTTGTGAACATCTTGATGTTGTGCCATCTTTTAGTTTGTGTATTACAGTTAGAAAAATTAAGTAGAATTATTCATTTTATGATCTAGTTTGTGTATTACAGTTAGGAAAATTAAGTAGAAAAAAATAATAATAAAAAAATAGGAAAATTAAGTAGAAAATTTTTTAAGTGTGATGTAGTTTGTGTATTAGTTAGAAAAATTGTGTATTAGTTAGAAAAATTAAGTAGAATTATTCATTTTGTGATGTAGTTTGTGTATCACAGTTAGAAAAATTAAGTAGAATTATGGGTGATGTAGTTTGTGTATTACAGTTAGAAAAATTAAGTAGAATTATTCATTTTGTGATCTAGTTTATGTATTACAGTTAGAAAAATAAGTAGAATTATTCATTCTGTGATGTTGCTTGAAGGTTATCATTGGTTGAACAAACTGTGAAATAAGGGGCAGATATAATAAGATTTCATCTTCTTTCTGCTCCCTTCATTTTATCCTACTTGTATTCTTGTATCTGATGAAACTGTCTTGTATTGTTCTTTTAAAATGAATGAATAAACATCAATCAATCAAAAAGGTTGGAGTCGATCTGGAAGGAAAACACAAGGATCCACATCGCCCGAAACATCTGAGTTTTCCAGGTTTCTCTGCCGCCGGCCGTTCGTTTGAACCCGCAGGCCGGCTCTGCCAACAGAGGGTTGACCTGCAGCTCCGGCCTACAGTAAAACATCTTCAGACAGTCGGGACACTGGAACGGTTCCGTGTGCTGACCGGGTCGGTGAACATGTCCTGACAGGCGGAGCAGAGGAGCCGAGCCTCTGTCAGCAGGCGTCATGTGGCCGTCATGTCTGCGCCCTGAGGAGAGACGGAAAATAAATTATTTAAAAAAAAATTTTTTAACGCAGCAACGTGTTTCTGCGCCTTGACTAGAGTCCACTTCTGGTCAGTTAAACTGGTTGGACTTCCAGAGCCAGAACAAGCCATGACGTCAAAAAGACGTCCCAACAGTGAAGCACGGTGGTGGCATCATCATGATGTGGGGGAACAGGGAGCCTGGTTGGGGTTAAAGTCCAGGAATGTTCACCATGAAAACCGGGTCCACCGGGGTCAAGACCTGACTGGACCAAGTAGACCAGTTTCCAATTGGACAAAGTCCCAAAGCTCACAGAGAGGACACACAAGAGGGCTACTTCAGCTCCTTTCAGCTAATTTCAGCTTTTTGTTGTTTTTCTTTCTCAGCTTCATTTCAGCAGTTTTCAGCTTTTATGTTCTCTTTTCAGCTTTTTTCTGCCTGTTTCAGCTGTTGTGGTTTATTCAGCTACATCCGGATGATTTTTTGGCTCATTTTAGCGGTTTTGTTCTCTGTTAAGCTTCTTTCTTTGCATTTCAGTGTTTTGTGTGCTCCCTTTGGACTTTTACGCCACGTTTAGCATTTAATTTTCTGATGTAGTTTGTGTATTACAGTTAGAATGATGTAGTTTGTGTATTACAGTTAGAAAAATTAAGTAGAATTATTCATTTTGTGATGTAGTTTGTGTATTACAGTTAGATAAATTAAGTAGAATTATTCATTTTGTGATGTAGTTTGTGTATTACAGTTAGTAAAATTAAGTAGAATTATTCATTTTGTGATGTAGTTTGTGTATTACAGTTAGTAAAATTAAGTAGAATTATTCATTTTGTGATGTAGTTTGAAGGTTATCATTGGTTGAACAAACTGTGAAATAAGGGGCAGATATAATAAGATTTCATCTTCTTTCTGCTCCTTTCATTTTATCCTACTTGTATTCTTGTATCTGATGAAATTGTCTTGTATTGTTCTTTTAAAATGAATGAATAAACATCAAATCAAATCAAATTTGTTACCTTTAGCATGTTTATGCTACTTTCAGCTTGTTTCTGCTAATTTCAACATTTGTTGAGATTAGAAATACATATAGTATTTATTTATTTATCTATTTATTTATTTATTTATTTATTAATTACATGTACAGTAATTGTTTTTTCCAGAAAAGTGTTTTTTAACGAAACTGTTTTTCCGCTGTTAGCCGGCAGAGGGCGCCAGAGCCCGCTGCCTCCTTCTCCAGCTGCACCTAAATCTCCTGCTCCTCTCCTCCTTCTCCTCTCCTCATCTCCTCCTCCCGCAGTCGTTCCGTTCTTTTCTCATTTTTTCTTTAAACCATGTAACGGACTCGGTTCGGAAGGACGGGTTGGGCTCCTCGGTGTCACCGAACCGAACAGCACCGCGGAGGAGGGGGAGTCCAAAACTTTTTCATCCTGGATCGAAACGTAGAAGAAAAGTAACAAGTTTCAGGTGAGTTTCAGGAAAGAAAGAAAAAAAAAAAAAGACCTGAGCGGCTTGTTGTTGTTGTTGTTTAGCTTTTAAATCAGAAAACCACTGATTGTTTTCAGTCGAGGAGCCTCAGGTTGCTGGAGTTGATCTGGTTTTCTGCAGAAGCTGAAAAACGCAGAAACGAACTAAACAGTAAAAAAATAAAATAAAATAAAAATTGTTTTGCTTTTAGTTTTCTGACAGTTAGTTAGTTAGTTAGTTAGTTTGTTTTTCATCAAGCTGAACCTCTTCTTGTGTTTATTTCTTTTAAAAGTCCGATAAAGTGGCTCTTCTCACCCAAATACCTGAAACATTTTGTTGGCAGATGTTGGCAGCTGTAATTTACAGACTTTTGACCGGAACTTGAAGGCACCAGGCTGCTCATGTTTGGCCTCAATCTGTTTATTTATTTATTTATAAGCACGAAGCCTGTTCTTAAAACCTTTCTTTTTTACTATTGACTAAATGTTTTTATCCCATAAAACTTTAATATTAAATATAAAACAAATCTGTCATTACAGTTTTTATGTGTATTGATTTTTTGTAAATACTTGTTCAAACTTTCTTAAACTTTGTGCTATTTTGAGTTTTTTAAAGGTTTTAGTTACAATTCTGATCGTTTTAGCTCGTGTTTTGAAGGTTTTAGTTACAGTATAGCTAATTTTAACTCGTGTTTTGAGCCTGTTGAAAGATTTTAGCTCCTGCTGTGCTTGTTTTATCTCCTGTTTTGAAGGTTTTAGCTACTGTTTAGCTCATATTTCTAAGGTTTTAGATATGGTTTAACTTGTTTTAGCTCATATTTTGAAAGTTTTAGCTACTGTTTATCTTGTCTCATGTTTTGAAGGTTTTAGCTACTGTTTAACGTGTTCAACTCGTTTTTTGAAGGCTTTAGCTACTGTTTAGGTTGTTTAACTAATGTTTTTAAGGTTTTAGCTATTGTTCTGCTTGTTTTAACTTGTGTTTCGCACGTTTTAGCTACTGTTTAGCTTGTTTAACTCATCTTTTGAAGGCTTTAGCTAGTATTCTCATTGTTTTAGCTTGTATTTTGCAGGTTTTCGCTACTGTTTCGCTTGTTTAACCTGTACCTTATCTCAATCTTATAACCTGAATCCCATACGCTCTGATCTTTGAATTGAGAAAGCTCCTCGGATGAGGAGCGAAACGTCTTCTGTTACAAATAAAGTCCAATTGTTTTGTGAACGTTTTTGAATTTAGCTTGCTTAACTCATCTTTTGAAGGCTTTAACTGTTTAGTTTGTTTACCTCATGCTTGAAGTCTTTAGCTACTACTGTATTTAGTTTGTTTAACTCATGTTTGGAAGGTTTTAGCTACTGTTTAGCTTGTTTATCTTGTGTTTTGAAGGCTTTAGCTAGTATTCTCATTGTTTTAGCTTGTATTTTGCAGGTTTTCGCTACTGTTTCGCTTGTTTAACCTGTACCTTATCTCAATCGTATAACCTGAATCCCATACGCTCTGATCTTTGAATTGAGAAAGCTCCTCGGATGAGGAGCGAAACGTCTTCTGTTACAAATAAAGTCCAATTGTTTTGTTGTGAATGTTTTTGAATTTAGCTTGCTTAACTCATCTTTTGAAGGCTTTAACTGTTTAGTTTGTTTACCTCATGCTTGAAGTCTTTAGCTACTACTGTATTTAGTTTGTTTAACTCATGTTTGGAAGGTTTTAGCTACTGTTTAGCTTGTTTATCTTGTGTTTTGAAGGCTTTAGCTAGTTTTCTCATTGTTTTAGCTTGTGCTTTGCAGGTTTTAGCTACTGTTTAGCTTGTTTAACTCGTGTTTTGAAGACTTTAGCTACTGTTTAGCTTGTTTAACTCGTGTTTTGAAGACTTTAGCAACAGCTTACCTGAATCCTCCTGTCCTGAGTGATCTGTGGTAAATCAGTCACCAGGTTTTCAGGCCACTGGTCTTCAGACTTTTTTAAAGTCTTTCATAAATTTCTCTGGACTTTGGCTGATTTTTCAGTTCTTGTGTCTGACCCGTTTCCCTGGCGTGGCTCTGGTCTGTTTGTTAAGCGTCTGAACTCGGAGCTTCGTATCATTTGGACGTGGAATTCTGTCATTCCGTGAACTTTTCTCCATCTTCTGCGGCTGATCTGTGGTCGGGTCGAGGATGCAACAAGTCCAGGGGAGACACCAGGACCTCCCCGGTGGAACGGGCCATAAAGATCTCCAAACGGAGGCGTCCCGGTCAGATGAACCACCTCAGCTGATTCCTGTCGCTGCAGAGGAGCAGCACCTTCAGCTCAGCTCTTTCTTCACCATGATTGACGGAAGCAATCCCTCATTACTGAGAACGAAGCTCAGATCCGTCCTACCATCAGTCGAACACCTGGACTCGTCCACCTGTGGTACTTTCCTGCAGGATTATTTGTGTAAAGTGATCTAATCCTCAGAGGAATCTGTTACAGAGATTAAAGTTTCACAGCTAAACCATCGAGTTTTGGCCCAACGCGCTCCTGCACCGATCACCAGAACGGTTCTGAAGTGAAAAACAAGCTGCAGTGAGTCAGCTGTGGGTCCTGAGCTTTAATTAAGGTTCTGATGGGCCCTGCAGCTGCTGAGCTGCCTCGCTGCAGCTTCTAATTTAATTTAATTTTTTACTCATGTTTTCAAGGTTTGATTATTGTTCAGCTTTTTTAGCTCATGTTTTGAAGGCTTTGGCTACTCTTTAGCTTGTTTTAGCTTGCATTTGGAAGGGTTTAGCTACTGTTTAGATTTTGTATCATGTTTGAAAAGGTTTAGCTACAGTTCAGCTTGTTTTAGTTTGTGTTTGGAAGGTTTTGGCTACTGTTCAGCTTGTTTTAGCTTGTATGTGGAAGGTTTTGGCTACAGTTCAGATTTTATATCGTGTTTTAAAGGGTTTAGCTAGTTTAGTTTGGTTTAGCTAGTGATTTGAATGCTTTTTCTACTCTTTGGCTTGTTTTAGATCGTGTTCTCTAATTTTTAGCTACTGTTCTGCTTCTTTTAGCTACTACAGTATTCTGTTTGTTTTAATGCTCCTGACTGATCTGTGTTAAATCAACAGGTCTCTTCTCCACTCTGTTTCAGTCCAATCAACTGAAACTTGTGGTGCCATCATTCAGGTCCCGGTCCTGGTTTAGAACTTTGTTGGTTCTGTATAAAAATAAACATCTTTAATATGTTGAAATGTGCAGCAGAAGAGAGGTCTGTCAGGGAGGAACATCTCCTACATCAAGTGTCCATCTGAGGGCAGCTGCAGCCCTCCCTGGTGGTCTAGTGGCTAGGATTCGGCGCTCTCACCGCCGCGGCCCGGGTTCGATTCCCGGTCAGGGAACATGAATTATTTTCAAACTGGCTCAAGTTGTTGTTTTTTAACTTGGAAAACTCAAGTTTAGACAACTGTCTTGTAATCTGCTGAAGTCGTCTCCTTCAGCACTTCTCCAGATACATCGTCTAAATGTTTCCTTTGGTCTTCAGCTGATTTATTTAACTTATTGTCAGCCCAGCAGCTGAACATCTTCAGAGGAAAGTTGAAGATTTGTTTCTTTAGCCACTTAATCCCGACCTCTGAGTCTCTCAGATGGATACAGGTCTGTGGTTCCAGGTTCGGCTCCAAAACATCCAGTTTTTATAAATGAACACGTCAGATCGATCGATTTGTTCAAACTGTGAAATTCATCAAACTTCAAACAAACTTTAGTGTTTTTTTCTTCTACAGAAATTCAAGTAAACTAGACAAATGTCATTTCCTGTCAAAATGCAGCGTGAACGCTCGTTGCTGAATTATTTCTGCTTGAGAGCTGCTGAAGAAGCTGAAACCAGCTGAAATGGTTTCGCTAAATGTGAGCTGAATTTAAACAGCTGACATTTGCTGAAAGCAGCACGTTTGTCTTTCTAAATCATCACAGTATGTTGTAATCTTTGATGAGGTCCCGATCAACATGACACCTTCTGAAGGTCTTCAAAGGATTTTCTTTGAACTTCGGCTGCTTTTCCACTCTGTTTCAGTCCAGTCAACCAAATATACCCATCTTGGGGTGACATCATTCAGCTAATTTTAGCTACATTTTCAAATTTTAGATTTTTAGCTACTTTTTCAGTGTTTTAGTTATTTTGATCTTTTGCTATGGTTTTGTTTCTTTTAAATATTCGTTACCGTTTTTTTTCTTCAGCTTTTTAGCTACTGTTTAGTTGAGTTCATCTTTAAGCAACAGCAACTGTTCAGCTTGTTTTAGCTACTGTAAACCTTATTTAGCTCATCTTTGAAGGGTTTAGGTACTGTTCATCCTGTTTTAGCTAGTGTTTTTAAGGTCTTGGCTAATGTTATGATTTTTTTAGCTTGTGTTTTGAAGGGTTTAGCAGCTGTTCAGCATGCTTTAGCTTATTGTTGAAGGGTTTAGATACTGTTCAGCTTGCTTTGGCTAGTGTTTTTAAGGTCTTGGCTAATGTTAAGCTTTTTTAGCTCATGTTTTGAAAGGTTTAGCTGCTGTTCAGCTTGTTTAGTTCATGGTTGGAAGGTTTTAGCTACTGTTCAGCTTGTTTTAGCTTGTGTTTGGAAGGTTTTAGCAACTGTTCAGCTTTTTTAGTTTGTGTTTGGAATGTTTTAGCTACTGTAAACCTTATTTAGCTCATTGTTGAAGGGTTTAGGTACTGTTTNGTAGATATGGGTATGTGTATTTATAGAATTCTACTGCAAGCTCATGAATATTATTAGTCTTTATGCATGTATGTTCCATTGTTGTGTTCTGTCATGTGCTTTGCAGGATTGTGGACGGAGGTTGGGTGTGTTTGCCTTGTGCTCTTTTGGTTGATAATTGTTGATTTGTTGTCTTACTTTCTCTTTTCTTTCTTTCTCTCTTAAAAAAAAAAATTAGTTACTGCTTTTTTTTCTTCAGCTTTTTAGCTACTGTTTAGTTGAGTTCATCTTTAAGCAACAGTTTTAGCAACTGTTCAGCTTGTTTTAGCTTGTGTTTGGAAGGTTTTGGCTACTGTAAACCTTATTTAGCTCATCGTTGAAGGGTTTAGGTACTGTTCATCCTGTTTTAGCTAGTATTTTTAAGGTCTTGGCTAATGTTATGATTTTTTTTAGCTTGTGTTTTGAAGGGTTTAGCTGCTGTTCAGTTGGTTTTAGCTAGTGTTTTTAAGATTTTGGCTAATGTTAAGCTTTTTTTAGCTCATGTTTTGAAAGGTTTAGCTGCTGTTGAGTTTGAATAGCTCATGGTTGGAAGGTTTTAGCTACTGCTCAGCTTGTTTTAGCTAGTGTTTTTAAGATTTTGGCTAATGTTACACTTTTTTAGTTCATGTTTTGAAGGGTTTAGCTACTGTTCAGCTTGTTTAGCTCATGTTTTGAAGGTTTTAGCTACTGTTAAGCTTGTTTTAACTAGTGTTTTTAAGGTTTTGGCCAATTTTAAGGTTTTTAGCTTGTATTTTGAAGGGTTTAACTACGGTTTAGCTTGTTTAGCTCATGATTGTAAGATTTTAGCTATTGCTAAGCTTGTTTTAGCTCATGGTCTGAAGGTTTTGGCTCCTGTTTAGCTTTTTAGCTCATGTTTTGAAGGTTTTCGCTACTGTTCAGATTTTCTATCAAGTGTTTTAAAGGGTTTAGCTACTGTTCTGCTTCTTTTATCTACTATTCTATTTGTTTTAACGCTCCTGACTGATCTGTGGTAAATCAACAGGTTTCCAGACCTTCTGAAGGTCTATAAAGGATCTTCTTTGGCCTTTGGCTGCTTCTCCACTCTGTTTTAGGGATGGGGCAGATCCAATCCAGTATCGGTATCGGTATCCGATACCAGCATTATTTAAGTATCGGGTATCGGATCAAACCTGCCGATACTTTTCCGATCCAGCTTCAAAGAGCACTTGTGTTCAATCACAATCTGTGACTGCCCTTTTTAACATTGTATGAGATAAACCCAATGAAGACACTCTTAAGCCTTACAATAAGGGGGTTCCCTATTGTAAGGCTTAAGAGTGTCTTCATTGGGTTTATCTCACACTAGGGCTGGGCGATATGGAAAAAATCATATATCACGATATGGACTTTTTTATATCACGATAACGATATATATCACGATATATACAACACGATGTGTGTGTGTACAGCAAAAATTTGGACCAAAGTTTTTTTATTTTATTATTTTACTACAGATAGTTACATTTATAAGAATGTGAACAAAAAGAACAAGGAAATTTGGACCAAAGTAGAAACTAGATCTACCTAAGATCTACCTTAATTCAAGGAGTACGATTATGGAATGACTTAATGCCAAATGACAAATGTTAAGGAAGCCAAATCATTCCTTGTATTTAAGAAACTGGTAAAAAATGAATTGCTAAAAAAAATATAAATGAATCTAATTTAATGTGTGATATATGTGAATTGAAAATTGACTGAGTTATTTACTTATTTTGTTATTATAGAAAATATTGTTTGAACTGTTATTAGATGAATAAGGAGCAGATTTAATAAGATTTATTCTTCATCTGCTACCTTTCATTTTATTATTTTTTTCTATTATGAATACGTTAATTGTTGTATTTCATTTTATAAAATGAATAAACTAACAAACAAACAAACAAACAACTCCTTTTCTACTTTGGTCCAAATTTTTCCTGCAGGTGGCGGTAAAACAACAGCTGCTAATGAAACTCACGAAGAAGAAATCCGCTCTGAAGTTTGAGTAAACAAAGCAAGAAACAGAAAAGAGAAAACGTTGCGTTTGATTGCGGTTCTGTTGTGTCTCTGGTCTGTTTTGTATTCATTCATTCATTCATTCAACCTTTATTTAGTCAGGTAAATCTTTTGAACCTCAAGGGCTCATTTACGAAAGCGACCTGCTAAAACTAAAGAACAATGAACAACAGTGGTATAATTTCCTTAAACAATAAACAATAAACAAACAAACAATAAACAATAGAAAACAAAAGAGAGAAAA
>JBBPBX010040799.1:16403-29190 GCA_038048925.1 Garcialebias charrua
CCTGTTGTACATATCTGTATTGCGGGTTTGAACCAGATCTGGGCCGCGTTTTGAGATTCGACTTACTCTACTGGGCCGGACCTGGGCCAAATCCGCCTAAAAATGAAATGAGGATGCCGCATCTGGGCCGCATCTGGCCCAAATTTGCCTAAAAACTAAACAAGGATTCTGTATCTGGGCCGCATTTGGGCCGAATGCAGTAGTTTTGTAGCACTTCTGGCCCACCTCCGGCCCAGATCCAATCCAGATCCGCAATCCACATCCGGGCCAGTTTTGGCCCGTTGGACAAAAAGACACCGGGCCGGATCCATTTTACAAATGCGGGCCAAATGTTTTCATACATTTGGCCCAGATCCGGCCCACATAACTTTTGCTGTCTGGGTTGGGGACAGGGACGATGATGGAGGACTTGAAACAGGCTGGTACATGACATGACTCCAGGGAAGAGTTGAAGATTCTTGTAAATACAGGTGCTAACTCATTAGCACACTTCCTCAGGGTGGAGGGAGTCACATGATCTGGGCCTGCAGATTTGTGTGTGTTCAACCCTTTGAAAAGCCTGTTCACCTCCCCCTCTATAGCTGTGAAAGCAGGGGGTGGGGGGATCTCCAAGGTGGTTAAACACTGAGTGGTGTGGGGGGTAGAAGAATGTGAGTCCTTTGTTATATTTCTTCAAATCTGAAGCACCTTAGAGAATTCTTGAAGATGTTTCCATGCATGTGATTTTGCATCAAGAATATGGTTGGACATGCTTGTAGAGCAACGCTGAAAATGCTTTGTGGTATATATGAAGAAGGAAAAAAGAGGTTCCACTGAGATTTGAACTCAGATCACTGGATTCAAAGTACAGAGTGCTAACCATTACACCACGGAACCACAAAAAACAATGGTTTGGACTTTTTTTCCCAACAGATATTTCACATTGAACGTTAAGATTAATAATACATTTTTGTGAGCATTGTCTTTTTCTCTTAAGTCCATTTTCTCTTAAGCAATATCACACAGCTGTTAAATTTAAGGTCCCACTGAGATTTGAACTCAGATCGCAGGAGTCAGAGTCCAGAGTGCTATTACACCATGGAACCACTATGCTACAACTGAGACAAAACACGCCTTAATTCTTAATCTACAACAAGTTGAAGGAAAATACACACGCTTAGATGGTCTATATGGTAATCTCATTCTAAACAGGAAACACACCTGTTATATAATCAATAAATAGGTGTTCTATAATCAAAGTATGTCCAGCTGTTATACAAATGTTTATGCCATTACGTGTTTCACATCACAAATGTTTATGCAATTAAACAACATTAGAACGCACACGTTGAGATCCAGCAAATAAAGGGTTAACATGCTCGGGAGACATGCACGTTTGCTTTGCTCTGGGACTCACAGAACTTCAGAACATACACTTGACTACAGTCACTTATAAAACAAACACACACACTTGGGAACTGGCATTAATTCACATTAGAGACACTAAACACATGAGTATAATACACTAACACATGAGTCTGATACTTTAAAAACCTCTCAGACATGCAGAACAAAAGAGCTGGCTGAGGAGACTTCTGACATAAATCTTCAAGGTCATAAACGGGGAGCTGCAAAGACTCGCTATCAGGCCATAAGCCAATGAGAGACCAGAAAAAGCAAAAGCCTGCATGATATACTCCCACTGGAGCAAGACATCGTCAGCATTCTTTTGACCACCTCGGCGCAACAGGTCAGGGCAAAAATGCTCACATTTCCTTGTGCACAAGAAATTGTTTATGAATGCTCAAATTCTGTTTAACCTGTTTTAAACCTGTGTCTTAATCAATAAATCCTATTTTTTTAAGAGACGCCTGGTCATTTCCGAACACGCTTTAACTGAAATCCCTTCAGTTTTGGTGACCGACCGACGTGATGACCCAGGTGAACCTCTGAAACAGACGAGGAGCTCGTGGACCGACAGTGCAGGGGCCCAAAAACAACAGAAGGTGAGTTGGCACCGTGTTTCATACAGAACAACAATTTGGCCAGAATCCAAATTTACTGCACTTTAGGTACCACAGAATCTCTCGTGATAAGGGATCTTGGTAAACTTAATAAAAAATTAATCTGGTTTATGAGAGGATTTCCTCAGACACAGGTTTCAGCTTAAACAGAAGCGCGCAGGCTCGGTTCGGGATCAGGGGGGGGGCGAAGGCCGCTCCCCGCCTGGTGCGGCCGAGGAGCACACGTTCGTTTAAATAAATCACGGGTCAAGCGAACGTCGAAGTTTTTATTACTTACTGTTTGAGGATGAGCGTTTCCATTCAGGCCGTGAGTAGCCGCCGCCGACTGGGCTTGTTTCACACGGGAACCCGTGCCCGGCGTGAGTAGTTAGGTCCCGGTGTCTTGTTTCACGGCCCTGTTTGGAAAAGCGCTTACGGTGCGTTCGATCCTTTGAGTAGCTGGAAAGAGGTCGTTTAACTTGTTTCATGTCCGCTCATGAGTAGAAGAACGACTGGCCGCTTGTTTCGAAAGATCTTACGTAAAACCGTGGTCTGACGGCGTGGGGGGGTCGTCAGAAGTTCACGCTGAGGTGAACAATCCCAGTGGGCCTTACGCTAAGCTTGCGGGGTATAGCGTAGTGGAATCGCCCTGGGACCGAGGATCGAAGACGTCTAAAAAAAAAAAAAGAGGTTGTGTACGGAAGCATATTGATGCCACAGGTGTTTAAGGTTTTTAAAATATTTTGCGTCGCATTTCTTTCAGATTTTGTGTGAATCGTCGTTTTAGGGCCTGAGATCTCAATTAGATTTAAATTAGGTGTTTTAATTGTTTGTTAAATGTTTGTGTCAAATGTCTGTGTCGACTCAGAGAGTGGGGAGTGGAGTTTTCTTTCTTTTCAGAGTGACTGGTGTGCCATACTCTGCATGAATGGCAGGTGGCGCTGTTGTCTAACAGGAGGGCAAGTCTGATTTTCCACAGACTTGGCACTAAGTTTGAATGGCTCAGCTCATCTGTGGGTGCTTGTGAAATAAACAATTTGGGTGAATGAGATGGCGGAAGGCGGTTATGGCACACACACAAAATGCAGGAATGAGGAGATCTTTTTGAACTATTTCTGCAGACACAGGGAGATGTAACAAGTTGAGGGGAAACGTATCAAAAAGAATTGAGGGTGTAGAAAAAAAAAAGGGAAATAAGGCAGTCCCACACGCAGCTGGTGGGATACATTCACATTCCAGGGGGGTGAGCTACAAACATGAGAGTAGCAACACTGAAGAGCAGGTACATTTCACACATAACAAGTACACCTTGTACAGGACACATAAATTAGACCTAAATGTACACGGAGCAACTCAGACTTGTTTTAATCTAAACTCTTCTTAAACTTTTAAACTCCCCTTAAACAAAGACAAGAGACAAATTTAATCTAAGCAGGTCAGCGAAGAGACCTTGAGGCCGGCTATAAATCTTAGTGGCCCAGGAAACCAGCCTTATCAGAAGCCCAGAACATTTCAATTGGAACAGAACGAGCTCATGGTAACACAGGTGCAGATTATCAACAGCTAATTGAAAATATGAACAGATTGACCTTCTTGAAGAGTTATTTTTAAAGACTGAAAGTGTGCAGGAGGACACAGAAAACAGCTTAATTCAAAAGAGAAGTCAGGGCAGCAGGAGGCAGGATAAAGAGCAGTCAAACGTCGCCACCTACAGGAGGTTGAAACAAGGTGCAGAAACCCAAGACTGAGGAGGAGGAAGGTGGAGGAAAGCAGTATATATCAATCAACCACAGAGCAAAAGCTTATGTAGATATTTTAAGAGGTTTTATTTAGAAATCAGCCACGAAGCAAGAAGCTTATTTGGAAACTATAAGGGGTCAACAATTCATCAATTAGACACACGAGAGTTCTAGAGAGATGTGAGACAATCTTTGATGGAGGTTAAGTGAATTGTATATTTGGCATAAATTTTTTGTTTGGGAAAATATTTTGTGTTGGATTTTAAAGTGGAGTTAAGAAAAGACCCGTTGTGCAGACCAGACCCGGCGAAATGTGTCTTGTTGGAGACAAATGGCAAATGATAGCTTTTGAATTTTGGTTTAACAATATATGGGTCAGATTTATTTGTTTTTTCTTTCACAGCCTAACAGCACAAAGCTGGTGGGAAAAGGAGCAACAGAGACGCAGATTTCTTTAGTACCACACACATAATGTAGTTTGCCGTGAGTAACCAAAATACATGAAGCCTCTTACGTTTGGTACCACGAGACTATGGTTAGCGCGTAGGACTCGATTACGATTTAAAGCGTAAAGCAGACATTACTCTGGTTCATTGTGACTCCGCATCGGAACAGCTGTCAGTCAGTGGGAGTGACATCTCTCACTCATGGACACAAAAACAAAGACAGTTAAAGAGCAAAGAACTGTCGCTATGGACTTCCTCAGACAAACAGAGGTCCAAGGCATCAAACACAACGTGAAATCAAACAAATTCAGGGCCTGGGGCACCCTGAGACACCCACAAAACAAAGTGGCGTGTCACTGAAGAACAATGGACACACTCTCAAGACAAGAGCAAGAGAAACGGCTGTACAGAGTCACCCTTTCCAGCAACCAGTTGGGGTGTCAGCCTGCTTGAATCACGTTGAGTCTGGCGTGGACCTGAGTATCGTGATCCAAACGTAATAGACATTTATAATGATACACATAAGGGGGGCACGTCACACAATCATTAGGTCAAGACTGTTTGGGGGGTCTGCTCAGCTACTTCTCCCCGCCCAAGTAGGCTCTGAAACAAAAATAACCAGGCTCTCATCCAGAGGCCTACAGGAAAATGAGTGTGTGAATATTTTCACAGGTAAAATTGGTGTCACCTCAATTATTCATATTGGGTTTAAAGGTTAAATATTTAATGGCATTTCTCCTCGAGGGGAGGCATTGGCAGGAGTCTGATGGGTACAACGAGATCAATAAATTAGGAAATACAGAAGGAGCACGTGGTGGTCAGTGAGAAAAATGGTTATTGTGGACAGAAAAGCGGAGCATTGAGAGTGCTGGTTTTGGCAGAAGGCGGCAGACAGATCAGTGTTTTGACACGCTGGTAGGCCTGAAGTGGAAAGGAGAACACAGTCAGCGCAGAGGGCAAAGGGCAAGGCTCTGTGTGAACTTTGGAGGGCAGCACAAACTAAGCTCACTCAGAGGACAAGAGAGGGTTGTGAACAGCACAGGGAGACGAGTGAGGCTGACAGGAGCAATGACACCACTTCTTGACATCACTAATACACCGAGACCCACTGAACAACAGAAATTTGACCGTTTGGCTGATTTGGAAGCAAAAGGAACATCAGGAAACATCAATTGGAACTACAAGGGAGGCCCAACACAGAAGCCAGTGGCGGCTCCTGAGGAGAGACCCTGAAAACAGGACCAGGGAGCTGAAGTGGAGCAGGACGGACTGGACTCATCCAGAAGACGGAGAAGAAGATGATTTCGAGGAGCATGCGGAAAACTCGCGCAGGTGCATGCGCTTCAGTTGAACGGAAATTTTTTCAGCTGGTGGCATGCACACATTTTAATTATCTGATCAGAACATTTGTGCACGTATGCGCCGTGCCTTTATTGCGTGATGCTCGAATGGACAAGGAGCTCGCGCGAGTAAAGAAAATTTCAGATTCGGAAGGACACCAGGTCATGAGAGAATAATTGGTTGTACAGACAGGTTAATACGGTATAAGGTGTCCGAAATTTTATGGTTGACGTGCCATATTCACTGGCTGACCAGAGGTATAACAAAAACAGAAGAGAAGATGAGAAAACAGTTAAAAATTTTAATCAATTGTTACAGTCCAAGACATTTTTTCCTTTATTTCTGCAAAACTCATATAGGAGGATTGTATACATTTTAAGGAAAAATGCAGATCTACAGAAAGTGGGAAAAAATAATTTAGGCCTCAAATATCTTAGCCCACTTTTGAAAATTTGGCTGAAATCTGTGCACAGACTAAAATTAATTAACTTGGGGGCTTTAGGGCTGAGGACGTCTGTAAATAGGGGTTGTGTGTTGTTGAAATGTCATGTAAAATGTACTTTGTGAGACTTATGGTGGTCTGTCCAGCTTCCTTCTCCAGAACGGTGAATCCATCGCACAAGAGGCGACAAAGCCTGATCGAAGGCGGGAGGCCCACTGACATCCTGGGGGCTTCTCAGAGTCTATAAGAGAGAGAGTCACCACGTGAGCGAGCACATCTGGGCTGCTGAAACACACATCATCAGCGCGCCAGAGAGGGTGAGACACAGCCAGAGTGGTCCGGAGGGAGAACCCCAAAGGTCATCACAACAGGTCGAGGCACACCTCGCGGGGCTTCAGAACGGAGAGCTCTGAAGGGTCATCTGGAGCGAGCAGGTCCACACAAAAGGTCGGCTGTCCTGCGTCTTCATCTGAGAAGGTGTCGTGGTCGAGAAGGTGTCGTGGTCGAGAAGGTGTGGGGTTCTGTTGCCGCTTCGCTTCACTTCCTCTTCCGGTGAAGCCATCTGTCCGTGAGGTGTTCTGGGTCGAGTGGAAGAAGAAGCATTCTGCAGACACCTGTCTTCTCGCTGTGGGAAGTCATCTTGAGAAGCATCTTTGTTCTTGCCTTTAAAACCGGTCCGGCCTGCCTGCCTTGAGAGGGAAGATCCAGCAGCTTAAACAGGCAGAGCCCAGCAGGTGGACCTGAAGAGGAAGGGGGGTCTGCCATCCTACTTTGGGTCGGGGCAATTTGCTTGACCAGTGGAGCGGGGAAATTTGGACGAAGTACCGGCTGGGTATAATAGCTTTTTGCAGCCCAAAATTGATAAGGTGGTGGCGAAGCGACGCCCTTCGTGGCCCCTGAAGAGTGCCGTGGTCAACAAAGATCTGAGGAGAACAGGGAGCAGAGTTTAGAAAACCTAAGACATAATCAATATAGATGAACTGGAAAAGTAGTTGAAATTTTGCAAGTGTATGTGTTTTGTGTTTTGAAATCATCAAGGGTTAGCTAATTCACTGATAGCATATGATTTTAACTTTAAGAATCACTCTTAAAGCACACAGTGAAGGTTAAAGGTTAGATTACATACTTACTCTTTAATGAGTGTTGTATACTAGACTGCATTACATTTAGCTTAGCTGCCAAACATTAGCTGTTCTCTAACAACTACACATAATCAATTAGTTAGTATTACCTCAAGTAGTTCGTATTTTTTTTTAAATTAGAGGTCGATACATCTACTCATACTTCTTATGCACACATATATGATTTTCAAGGGTTTCTAACTTTCAGTTTCAGCGTTCAATCATAAAATATTAGGGGGTTTTTGACCACTTTCTTCTTTCTGGTTCAAAGTTCAATGGGTGAGGGATTTATTCATTTTGAGGAGGTATTTTTTACAGGTGCAGCTCCAGTGATTTCCTATGTAAATAAAAGAGAAAGCGGAAAAAAGAAGATTTTGTAAACTGTGCATGCGTTTGATGGTTGGGATTCATTACTGCTTTTCATGTGTATTTACCTTTTCAGGTTCTGCAGATTTAACTGAGAAGGGGGAATTTGTGTTTCTGTTGTGTTTCATCACATCTCAGGGTTCAAAGTTTGACACTGTAGAGGATTTCAAACTAGATCGAGCATGGCTGAGGGGCAGAAGAGGCTAATGGTGGCTGCAGGGGTGGGGGCATTGATTATCGTTTCCACCATTCTGTTGTTGGAGTATTTCTGTGTGATACCAGGTCATCCAAGCTGTCATCCTGTACCTCATCAGAGGAGCGAGAGAGATGTCCTCAGGCAGGAGACATGGACACAGGTACAGGATGAGAATCCTCTATCAATGAATTTTTCTGAAGTCTTTCAGAGGAACTCTTGGTACAGGTATGCGCAGTTCTTGGCCAGAAGCCGCCACAGGTCTGAGTCTTACATCTGCACCCCACTTCCTGTGGAGGAATCACAGCTGCCATTGACGATTAAACCTCTTGACCGGATGTTATCATTTTGTGTTCTGCAGATGAGCTCCAGAGGATTCTACATGGAGCACCTGCAGTGTCAGCCTAAGTGGTGCAAATTGAGTACATTATCACACCCGATGGTGTTGGCTCAATTTGTAGAATGGCCATCCAGTGGACAATTTCCTGTCTGTGTGCACCGCGTCCATCATCAGGACTCACATCAGGTGGTGGTGGGGTCACTTCCTGAAGAGAGGTGCCGAGCGGTGTACCATCCGGGCAGGGAGTTCAGGAGTGTGCCTGGCAGCAATGGGACGTATCCGGTTGAGGCCTTGGCCTGGCTGTGTGGGCATCAGGTATTCTTGACCTTGCCAGTGAACTGGACTGGGTGCTGTGCACCTGTTGCGGTTACAGAGGGGTCGTACTTGGTGTCTTTGAGTAACGGGTCTCACTATGTGGGACGGTCAAAGACTTCGGACGTCAGTCAGCTCGAGTCTTCTTGGGGTTCAGAGGTCCCAGTGGAATGGAAGCGTAGCTTCTTCCCGGGATCGAAGGTCGGGGACCACCTGTTACACATGGAAGCTTTAGATTACCAATTTGGGATGTTCATTTATGAGTCGGTGCAGACGTTAGGGACCACCTCTGCAGAGTGGTGGGCCATGTATGTTGTGTCTTTACATCATAGATTGCTGCTGGATTTGTTTAAGGCATCTGTTAATGGAGTGTGTGGGATGATTGATAATAACACCTGCTGTACCTTTATACCTGATGCGTCTGTTGCAGATCCGCAGGTCAGGGTGACAGCGGCCCTGCGCCATCTGAGAGAGCTTCAGGAGCATCAGACGGAGGAGGCGCACACAGGGCTGTGGCATGTTCTGTCTTGGTTCACGAGAGGATCATGGCATCAGGTGTTAGTTAAGCTTTTGGCTTTGCCACTAGCTATTCTGGTACTGTTCTGCCTATTTATGGGGTGTGTGACACCTTGTGCACGGGCAAAAATCTCGAGGATGATTGCTTCCAGGGAAATGGAGGATTTTGGGACGGCGTTTCCCTTGGTGCAGGCGGGGTCCACACCGTCGCCTGCCGCACAAACTCACCTGTATTTGGCAGACAACAGATACCTGTAGTAGTGGGGAGTGTTTGAGTGTGGAATGGAAGAGTGTTGCTTTTGTCCTAATTATATTATTTCTCTGATGATCTTGCTGTTTGGAGGGGGTTTCATGTTTTCATCTTGTTTTTCGGGTTTAATGATGGAGTCAGTTTGGGGTTAGTCGGGATGGTTGGTTCTGGGGTCAGATTGAGGTCAGACGCAGTTCGCTGCTGGGTGAAGGAGCTCTCAGGTATTCGGCGGAGTCCAGATACCTGTAGAGTGGATGGGGAACTCGGAGGTGGACCCCAGCTGGGGAGTTGGAGCGAAGAGGGGAACTGCATTTATCATTTTAGGCTTGGTTAGAATAGGCCACTAAGGCTTTCAACGGATGATTGTTGTTTTTGCGATTAGATGATGATTGGTTTTGGAGTCAGATGGAGGTTAGGAGGAGAGTTAGTTGATTTTGATGGTTTGTTTGCTTTGCTTTGGTTTTTGTTTTGGGTGATTTTGGGATGGATCACTGTTATTCATGTTATTATGATTGAATCTCTATTGTTCACGCAGGGTCAGACCTATCCTATAGGTGTTTTATTCGCTGCTGTGTTTCATGTAGTCACAACGGTTCAGCCCCAGTTCGAGACCGGATGGAGGGGCTCTCAGGTTTCTGGCTGCGTCCAGGTGCCTGTGGTGTTTGGAGATGGACTCCAGGTGGGGGGGCCGTTGGACTGATGATTGTTGTTATCCTCGTATGATTTGGTGATTTGGGGTGATTGTTTGGATGTTGGGTTGATGTTGATGATTGAGATTTACTTATGGAGTCAGATGGTGGTTGCGTGGGGTTGGTTGATTTTTGCTTTGGGGGTGTTTTTGCTTGGTGTGTTGTATTTTTCCTGTGGTGTTGAGGTGGGGGTCCTCTTCTGGGGATCCGGCTGGTGGCGTGTAGGTTGTTTTGACCTATTAAAATAGGTCAAGAGAGGGAGGTGAAGGAAAATACACACGCTTAGATGGTCTATATGGTAATCTCATTCTAAACAGGGAACACACCTGTTATATAATCAATAAATAGGTGTTCTATAATCAAAGTATGTCCAGCTGTTATACAAATGTTTATGCCATTACGTGTTTCACATCACAAATGTTTATGCAATTAAACAACATTAGAACGCACACGTTGAGATCCAGCAAATAAAGGGTTAACATGCTCGGGAGACATGCACGTTTGCTTTGCTCTGGGACTCACAGAACTTCAGAACATACACTTGACTACAGTCACTTATAAAACAAACACACACACTTGGGAACTGGCATTAATTCACATTAGAGACACTAAACACATGAGTATAATACACTAACACATGAGTCTGATACTTTAAAAACCTCTCAGACATGCAGAACAAAAGAGCTGGCTGAGGAGACTTCTGACATAAATCTTCAAGGTCATAAACGGGGAGCTGCAAAGACTCGCTATCAGGCCATAAGCCAATGAGAGACCAGAAAAAGCAAAAGCCTGCATGATATACTCCCACTGGAGCAAGACATCGTCAGCATTCTTTTGACCACCTCGGCGCAACAGGTCAGGGCAAAAATGCTCACATTTCCTTGTGCACAAGAAATTGTTTATGAATGCTCAAATTCTGTTTAACCTGTTTTAAACCTGTGCCTTAATCAATAAATCCTATTTTTTTTAAGAGACGCCTGGTCATTTCCGAACACGCCATTAACTGAAATCCCTTCAAAGTCAATTCAATTGAAACACTTCTGTGCACATGTTCATCAGCTAAACCTTAAAACTGTAAAAAACCAGTTATCCTGTACATTGGGAACTTTAATACATCCAGAATTGTATTTTTCTTCAAAGGATATAATTTTTTTCAAATGAAATGTTAATCTCTTGTGAAATTGTCCATGCTATGACAGATATTGGATCAGTCAAAAGTAATTTTAGATAAATGTATCAGATGCCGAAATAGCTCAGTTGGGAGAGCGTCAGACTGCAGATCTGAAGATCCCTGGTTCAATCCCTGGTTTCGGCATTTGTGGTGTTTAGTGCTTCAAAACAACAAACTCTGCTGATTTGGGGAACAAACAGTATATATTTCTTCAAGTGATTTACATATCTGATCCTTCAATGAATCAAACCACACATACACAATAAAGAAATTTAAATGTTCAGCAGACAAATTGCTCATGCATTGAAAAACCAAAAGATTGTACCTTCTAGCTTTCTTCTTGGACATTGTATACCTTGTATGTGTAATTGTGCCAATTATACAGAGAAAGGACTTCATTTAGTTTCTCAAGGAATAAATCCCTTTGAATGACCTGGGGCCTCATGTACAAAGACTTGCGTGGATTTCCTACTGAAAAGTGACGTACGGTCAAATCCA
The DNA here is from genome assembly GCA_038048925.1 of Garcialebias charrua. Classification (NCBI taxonomy): domain Eukaryota; kingdom Metazoa; phylum Chordata; class Actinopteri; order Cyprinodontiformes; family Rivulidae; genus Garcialebias; species Garcialebias charrua. The sequence continues at coordinate 27,810 of JBBPBX010040799.1, forward strand.
GAAAAGTGTGTACGCACAAAAAAATCCAGATGTATCAAACTGTGCGTACACCGGAATCCACGCACATTCCTTTTGTACATCACAATTAACGTGGAACTGAGCGCACGTGAGACACCTCCCCTGACACGCCTTCATTTACATATGTTAAACAGATGCAAATTACTTCCTGCATGTGTGAAGGACATGTTTGTTTGATCCCTGCGCGATCAGAAATCATTTCTAGATTCAGGAAAATAATGAATTTAATATAATATGAGTGAGGAAAATAATCCTAACTAAGAATAGTAATAAAATGTGTTCATCACGCAAAGAACGAGTGATTGTGTGTCGGTTAGTGTGTGCGCCCACCCTGCTTTATTGGTGCGCAACGGCTCATCCATTCATTCTGAGTGAAAATATTAACTTTGCGCACGAGTTTATTACCATAATTACTGTAAACACAGAGGAACTTAGATGTTTGGTAGAACATAGATCTTTGTTTATTTAATAGATGACATGAAGAAACGGGTCTGTGCGTCTCAGTGGAGAGTTTTCATGACATGACGTGATGTTGGAGTCTCCAAACGCTGCGCGCGCTACAGCCTTGTGCGCAATCTGTTTGTCTGTGAAGCCTTTACTCTCCAACAAGTTATATATGGTGTACTTTCACGTGTCATTTTGGAGAAATCTACAATAAACGCAGATCATGAATCACCTCCAGCTGCCGTGTAACCGGTGAGGGTGCGCGCGCGCTCCAAAGCGCGACCACTCAGCCTTTGGAATCATATGGATGAGACATTCCATTGATCAGGCTTTGTGTGGACTGGACAGCCCTGATCGGCCTGCAGCTCCCTCATAGCTCGGGAACAGTTTGATCGCTGCTTATGTGCACGCGTGTCCAGAGCGCAGCAGTGCCAAACTGAAAAATGATTATTTCTGAAAACGGCTGATAAGCCATATCCTAGATCAGAAAATTATATCTGTTTATAAATAAATGCTCTGCGTGTTACACTATTATATCCTCCAGTAAGGCTGAATGAATCCGTTCCTGTTGAATTTATTTTTGGCACAACTTTGCGCGTGCTTTATTTAACTGCGTCATGTGGATGTAATACTTGTTAATCGTGTGTTTGGTGGGAATATTAATCATTTTCACATCATGAACAGTTAATAATAATAATAATAATAATAATAATAATAATAATAATAATAATGAATTCAATTTATAACGCACTTTTCATTAATGAAAATCTCAAAGTGCTACAAGGTGCAACAGAATTAAATGTCAATAAAACATTTAATAAACAATTAAAATCAACAACAGTATCAGCTATGATCAAAAGTAGAATCATGAGGAGGCAGAGTATGCTCGGTTGAAAAGAAAGGTCTTCAAGCCGCTCTT
>JBBPBX010040800.1:7418-25392 GCA_038048925.1 Garcialebias charrua
AGCCTGACTTACTACCGGCATTGCAGACTAAGCTCTGACATGGGTTGTACAGGGACCTAACAGCCCGTATCAAAGGGCCTGGTACCCCATACTCCCAGAGGACCCCCACAGGGCCCCCCAAAGGACGCAGTCAAATGCCTTCTCCAAGTCCACAAAGCACATGTAAACTGGTTAGGCAAACTCCCACGCACCCTCCAGGACCTTGCTGAGGGTGTAGAGCTGGTCCAGAGTTCCATGACCAGGACGAAAACCACACTGCTCCTCCTGAATCCGAGGTTCGACTATCAGATGGACCCTCCTCTCCAGAACCCCTGAATAGACCTTACCAGGGAGGGTTAACATTGTGATCCCCCTTTAGTTGGAACACACTCTACGGACTCCCTTTTTGAATAGGGGAACCACCACCCAAGTCTGCCAATCCAAGGGAACTGCCCCCGATGTCCACGCAACCTTGCTCTCAACGGAGGCAGTCGCAACTCTTCCCTCTCCTGTCCTTCCCCCCCCTGCTGCTGGCAGCTCCACAGCAAAGCGCCTCGAACGCAAATTAAGATGGATTGGAGGTTTGGGCATTCGATTCTACAAGAAGATTTCCACAGAAGAAGGCACAAGGGGAGCCTTTTCAACCTCACAGAGTGACGGAGGATACGCCATGGATTCCGCCATGGATTCCGTGGATGTCTGGGTGTGCTCTGTGGAGGTGAAGAATCTTGGAATCTTGGATTATATTGGTTATGATGGCAGCGCTTTCCTTTTTGGCATTTGTGGAGCACTGGTCTATCGCAAAAGAGGGAGACTTCAGCAGGACTTAATGCCTGGAGCACCCGACGTCTGGTCTGCGCTGTGACCTCGAGAAATCAGCTGTGTGCGAGCTTATTCGGGGGGTGAACAGATCAACCTTGGTTTTAGGACTCTGTTCGCTGTGGTCAACATCAGAATTCAGCTGTTTGAGAGCTTATCCAGAGGGTGAGCTGATCACCCTTGGACTTAGGACTCGGGTCGCTGTGGTCAACATCTGAGGTCAGAGTTGGATCAGTGGGAAAAAAGTCCCGAATTGGATCATATGAACAGAATCGCCCTTACAGACTGAAGGCTGCTGAAATTACAAAGTGTGCCTGATGTAAAAATATTTGTAATTCTTATCTGGCTCCCTTGGAAACAGCCTTGGAAAAGGCTGGATATCTAATTTCTCCTGAGACGTGGCTACTGTGGAAAAAAAGCTGTTCTTGTCTTGTCTGCTCCCCCCCCCCGGAGAACTTTTCTATGAGCGTTATCGGAGGCATCCGGAATGTATCATGGACAGATCCTCCCTGCCTCAGTTTCAACCTGCAACATGTAACTGTCATAAATGTGCTTATGATATGGTTTTTACTGGGTCATGCGGTGTCTTGCAGACAAAATGTGATTCATTTTTTTTAATATCAACGCTGTAACCCCCATGGTTTCTTTCCCTGTTTTCCCACCTTTGACCTTCATCCTGAGACGGATGAGAGAGGCCGCGCTGAAGAACATGTCATGTGTTTTGATAAGGCAGCAGCTTTTCACACTCAAAACCCTCTCCTGGATGACTGTGAATACATAATCACGCTGTATCGATGAAAATTGGTGCAATGTTAATAAATGCTCTTGAATCTTGAATCTTGAATATTGTAGAGTCGCGTAAGCCAACACAACCCCACAACATCCAGAGCCCTAAGGAACTCAGGGCGAATCTCATCCACCCCTAGGGCCCTGCCACCGAGGAGCTTTTTAACCACTTCGGTGACCTCAGCACCAGAGATTGGAGAGCCCGACCCAAAGTCCCCAGGCTCTGCTTCCTCAGTGGAAGACGTGCCAGTGGGATTGAGGAGGTCTTCGAAGTATTCTGCCCACTGACTCACAACATCCCGAGTTGAGGTCAGCAACATGCCACCCTCACTATAAATGGTGTTTGTAGCATACTGCTTCTATCGGGTCAAGGACACAACATCCACCTGTGGGGATTAACACAAGACACAGGTGAGATGGGGCAGAGTACAAGCAGAGAAAAAAACAGAAAGCTGAATTAAACACAAGCAGGAGAAACAAAGATAGCTGGATTAAACACGAGTCTGAAAAACAGAGAGTTGGATTAAACACAACAGAAGGCTGAATTAAACACAAGCAGGAGAAACAAAGATAGCTGAATTAAAACACAAGAATCTGAAACACAGAGAGCTGGATTAAACACAACAAAAGGCTGAATTAAACACAAGCAGGAGAAACAAAAATATCAGACAACTAAGAGACAGAGAGCTAGATTAAGCACAAGAGAAGGCTAAATTAAACACAAGCACAAATACTCCGGACAACAGACAATCATCTGAGAGAGGGGGGTGAATCACTGGTCCTCCCTGAACACAGCGTAGGAGGGAGAGGACCTCACGAGCAGAGGAGAAGCCCAGCCCTCCATCACCTGAGGAACGACCGAGAGTTTCACTGAGAAGGTGGTACTGGCCGGAGGATTACGACCTCCCCTCGCTCGAAGAGGCCGAACGATGGCAGGCCTCTGTGTTCACAACGTATCTGGCCCCACTTCTGCCCTGCGGTGAGGGGACCCAGGCGGACGCCCCTCACTCCAGTCCTCCAGAAGGGTTCACGGCTCCATCTCCTCCAACTGCAGCCTCATCTCTGGTCCCTGGCCCCCAAGCAGCTGCAGCCCCGTCTCTGGTCCCTGATTCTCCAGCAGCTACAGTCCTGTCTCCGGGCGAAGACACGTCGTCGGGCGAAGAGACGTCGTCGGGCAAAGAGATGTCGTCGGATGAAGAGATGTTGTCGGGCGAAGAGAAGTTGTCGGGCAAAGAGAAGTTGTTGGGCAAAGAGACATTGTCAGGCGAAGAGATGTCACCTGGTGAAAAGACATCGCCAGGTGAAGAGACGTCGCCAGGCGAAGAAACGTCATCGGGTGAAGAGTCTGCAAACGGTGAGTTGGGCAGAGAGAAGGCTTGAGTCCCACGTCGACCCCTCCTTCTGCTGCGGCGAGAAGCCTGAACTACAACAGGTGACGAAGGAGTCAGAGATGCAACAGCAGATGATGGAGGAGATGGAGATGTAGCAGCTGATGGTGAGGGCTAGGCTTTAGCTAGGGCACCAGGGACCGGAGACAGGACTGTAGCTGCTGGAGAATCAGGGACCAGAGACGGGGCTGCAGCTGCTGGGGGGCCAAGAACCAGAGATGAGGCTGCAGTTGGAGGAGATGGAGCCGTGAACCCTTCTGGAGGACTGGAGTGAGGGGCGTCCGCCTGGGTCCCCTCACCGCAGGGCAGAAGTGGGGCCAGATACGTTGCGAACACAGAGGCCTGCCATCATTCCGCCTCTTCGAGCGAGGGGAGGTCGTAATCCTCCGGCCAGTACCTTCTTCTCAGCAAAACTCTCGGTCGTTCCTCAGGTGATGGAGGGCTGGGCTTCTCCTCTGCTCGTGAGGTCCTCTACCTCCTACGCTGTGTTCAGGGAGGACCAGTGATTCACCCCCCTCTCTCAGATGATTGTCCATGATAGCCAGGAGAAGAGTGCGGAGGGGGTGGTTAGCGGGGTGCAGCAGCATGACCAACAGATGAGGAGGAGTGAGACGGAGAGGCTGAGGACCTGGGTTTAATCGCCAGGCGGGTCCCCCAAAATGGAGTCTTCTTCCTCTCCTCCCTTTCTTTGTCATGCTGAGTGGTCTTATCTGCCTCACGGGCCAGCCATTAAAAAATGTTAATTTTACTACCTGGTTCTGGTTCAGGACAGGTCATTCTCCTACTGGGTTCAAAGTTGGTCTCAGGATTCTATCGGGTCCTGCTATCAAGGAAAGTTGAACCCATATGCAGGAGGATGACAGGAGGCACAGGAAAAATCTAAAGTCTTTATTTTCCAAAACAAATCAAAGCTAAGGCTGGCAGGGCAGCAAGCTTACTAAATTAAATTGGAGAGGTACTCATTAACAAACTGGGAAAAATGGACGGATTACTAGAGACTGAGAACTAGAGACGGAAAGCAGAACAGACACCATTAAAGGACAATCCTGAGACAAAGACAATACTGAGGGAAGCTGAATATAAACACACACAACACTGAATAGACACAACATCCACCTGTGGTGATTAACACAAGACACATGTGAGACAGGGGCAGAGCACAAGCAGGAGAAACAAAGATAGCTGGATTAAACACAAGAGTCTGAAACACAGAGAGTTGGATTAAACACAACAGAAGGCTGAATTAATCACAAGCAGGAGAAACAAAGATATCAGACAACTAAGAGACAGAGAGCTAGATTAAACACAAGAGAAGGCTGAACTAAACACAAGCACAAAGACTCCAGACAACAGACTATGACATTAAACACAAGCAAGGAAACACAGAAACATCAGACAACAAAGGGACAGACTATGACAGCTTCCCCCACCTGAGACGCTGGATGGTGGACCAGAATCGCCTCGAAGCCGTACAGAAGTCATTCTCCATGGCCTCTCAAACTCCTCGCACACCCAAGTTCTTGCCTCAGCAACCAAGCGAGCTGCATGCCGTTTGGATTGCCGGTACCCATCAGCTGCTTCAGGGGTCCCACAGGCCAAAAAGGCCCAATAGGACTCCTTTTTCAGCCTGACAGAATCCCTCACCGCCGGTGTCCACCACCGGGTTCGAGGGTTGCCACCACGACAGGCACCAACAACCTTGCGGCCACAGCTCCGATAAGCTGCCTCGACAATAGAGGCGCGGAACATGGCCCACTCGGACTCAATGTCCCCCGCCTCCCTTGGAACGTGTTCAAAGCTCTCCCGGAGGTGGGAGTTAAAGCTCCGTCTTACGGGAGACTCTGCCAGACGTTCCCAGCAGACCCTCACAATACGTTTGGGTCTGCCAGGTCTGACCGGCATCCTCCCCCACCATCGGAGCCAACTCACCACCAGGTAGTGGTCAGTTGACAGCTCCGCCCCTCTCTTCACCCGAGTGTCCAAGACATGCGGCCGCAGATCAGATGAGACGACAACAAAGTCGATCATCGAACTGCGACCTAGGGTGTCCTGGTGCCAAGAGCACATATGGACACCCTTATGCCTGAACATGGTGTTCGTTATGGACAATCCATGATGAGCACAGAAGTCCAATAACAGAACACCACTCGGGTTCAGATCAGGGGGGCCGTTCCTCCCAACCACACCCCTCCAGGTCTCACTGTCATTGCCCACGTGAGCGTTGAAGTCCCCCAGTAGAACAAGGGAGTCCCCAGGAGGCGCACTCTCCAATACCCCCTCCAAGGACTCCAAAAAGGGTGGGTAATCTGAGCTGCCGTTTGGCGCATAGGCACAAACAACAGTCAGAGCCCGTCCCCCCACACGTAGGCGAAGGGAGGCTACCCTCTCGTTCACCGGGGTGAACCCCAACGTACAGGCACCAAGATGGGGGGCAACCAGTATGCCCACTCCTGCTCGGCGCCTCTCACCAGGGGCAACTCCAGAGTGGAAGAGTGTCCAACCCCTCTCAAGGAAACTGGTTCCAGAGCCATGCGTTGAGGTGAGTCCGACTATTTCTAGCCGGAACCTCTCAACCTCACACACTAGCTCAGGCTCCTTCCCCACCAGAGAGGTGACATTCCACGTCCCAATAGCCAGCTTCTGTAGCCGAGGATCAGACCGCCAGGGTCCCCGCCCTCGGCCACCACCCATTCCACATTGCACCCGACTCCTGTGGCCCTTCCACAGGTGATGAGCTCATGGGAAGGGGGACCCACGACTCCTCTTCGGGCTGTGCCCGGCCGGGCTCCATGGGTAAAAGCCCAGCCACCAGGCGCTCGCCAGCATGGCAGTAATTTAAAGGAAAAAATAGGGAACACAGTGCTCACGCTCATATCCTGATTAAACAAACTGCAGATCTGCATTTCATAATATTTTACAACAACTTTAAACAATAGTCCCAGTGACATGCTGTTAAATGAAGAGAAAAAATGTGAATCAGCTTTTACTTTTGTTTTTATACCAGAATGGGGCAGTGAAATGTGTTTGAAATAGCCTTTACAAACCTGTACTTCTTCATTTACCCTTCAGTTGCAAAGGAAGTCAGGACTGGCCTTTTCTAAATTATTTTGTTTCCAGCCTTATGACTCAAAGTGGAAGTTTCTGTTGTTAATATTCAACTAGTAAAAAGATAGCAAAATAGGGTTGAATTTTCTTTGCTTTTTATTTATTGTCACAACTATCATTATGTAATTCTAGTGTATTACACTTTGGTATTAGTGTCTTTTTCATTCATTCAACCTTTATTTATACAGGCTAGCCTCGTTGAGCCACAGTGACTCATTTACAAGAGGGACCTGTCTCACTCATACCTAGGGTCAATTTAGAGTTACCAATCAGCCTAACATGCATGTTTTTGGACTGTGGGAGGAAACCGGAGCACCCGGAGAAAACCCACGCATGCACGGAGAGAACATGCAAACTCCACCCAGAAAGGCCCCCGGACCGGGATTTGAACCGGGGACCTGCTCGCTGAGAGGCAGCAGCTCTACCAGTTGTGCCACCATGCTGCCAAATATAATGTAATATCCCCAAGTTTGTTTTAATGTAGATAACTAGTTACTTTGTATAAAGCTTGATTCTGATTATTTCCAAGGTCTGTTTACAGTTCTTAAAAATATATTAGTAACAACTGAGAGCATATGGGCTGTTTGAAGGACCGCCTATTCAAATTGGGCTATTTTAGGCACTACTCATTGTGACTTTGAGTTAAGAGCCAAGAATTGGGCGTAAGGGAAGAGGTTACACTACAGGATTCAGCTTTATTATGAACACATTTGTTTATTCTGCAATACTTTTCATCATATATATATTGCAAGGGACCACATTCAGTCTTGAATATAATAATACAATAAATATTTTTCTTTTGGCTGTTACTTCTTCATGGGTCAGTGTCATCCTCCTCCACCCCACTCTGTCCTCTGCATCCTTTGTCCTCACTCCAACTACCTCCATGTCCTCTCTAACTGCATCCATATATCTCCAATTTGGTCTTACTCTTTGCCTTTTTCAAGTAACTTCAATTCAGTTTATTTATAATATAAATAAATCCATTCAACCTTTATTGATACAAGTTAGTTGCACTGAGCCTCAAGGACTCATTTACAAGAGAGGCCTGATTTTAACAAAGAATGGTGACAACAGTAGACAATAATAAAAGAAGGTATATATAAAAAAAAAAAGAATAAATGGAAGAAAATGATTAAAAAACAAACAAAGCAAAAACAACTATAATATAAAGCGATATAGAAAACTAAAAACAAGAACATGTCTGTGTCGGTTTATTCCAGGAACTTAACAGATGTTTGAAGCCATTTAGAGGGGTCAAGGTCAAGAGCTTCAGATTTTTTAAAGATATTCCAGGAAACAGGAGCAGAGTAGGAGAAGGCCCTTTTTCCAAGTTCAGTCCTCACTGAGGGAACACTGCAGGTAATCATGTCCTGAGAGCGCACACTGTAGCTGCACTCACGCAAAGACATGTAGGAGGAGATGTATGAGGGCAGCAGACCAAGAAGTGATTTAAAGATGAAAATGTACCAGTGGAAGAGTCTGCGTGAAGTTAATGATGTCCAGTTAACCAGTGAATACAGGGTGCAGTGGTGGGTACGGTAGTTACAGCCAGTTATGAATCTCAGCGTATCATGATACAGTATCCAGCATCTGCAGTGTGCTTGTAGGATGATGAAGATGATGATGATGTAAACAATGTCACCCAAGAAGAGCTTATGTCTCACAGATGACCTGATGATATCTCAGAGATCTCCTGCATGAGCTGGAGGAGGTATAGCTGGAGAGAGGGAGTTCTGGTATCTCTGCTGTGCCTCCACAGACAAGTCTTACATAAGCAACAGACGATGAATATATGAATGAATGAGATTCCACAGATTAGTTGCAAAGGAATTAAAAATTACAATTTAAGAATGTTGACAATATCAACAATCTTGCTCAGTTCATTGCTATCCTTACTTTCAAAAGTAATTCTCTGTTTAATAATCATTATGGGAGTGTACTGTTTTCTTTTATTGTCCCCTCTCATTCAGAATAGCTTTAATGTTTGGTCATTGTTAAGAACATTTTGAAACCATCCATCCATTTCCCCACTTGATTCGGAGCATTTATGGGGGAGCTGGTGCCAATCTCTGGTGGTCATTGTGCAAAAAAATTGGGGCAAATCTTGTAGAGGTTACCAGTCCATCACATGGACACAAAGCCAAACCACCATTCCCACTTACACCTAGAGCCAATTTATAGCAGCCAGTTAGCCTAAAATGCATCTTTTTGGAATATGGGACAAAACCAGAGTATCCAGAGACAACACACTCATGCACAGATGGATAAACTCTACTCAGAAAGATCCCAGGATTCAAACCTAGAACCTTCTTGCTGCAAGGCAACACTGCTGACCACCATGCACCACTACCCAATGCAAAGACAACGTTGTTCATTTCAACTACCTCAAAGTCTGAGGGTGTGCAGTGCTCAAAGGGACCAAGTTTTACTCTGCTGCTCTATCTGAAAATCAAGGAAGTTATATCTACTCACGAAATTATGAAACGAGCTGGCATTGTTCGAGAGCCACTGAACAGATATGGTAAGTTTACCTCCAACAAACCTGCTCAACGCAAGTTTGCTCAGATAAAATAACCATGATAAACATTTTAGCTCTCCTGTTGAGACTGCAAGGACAAGTCTGCACAAAGGTAACAAGTTCACATCCTGGCATTTTGCTGCAGAAAGCACTTCATGGTGACCCGAGAGCAGACTTGGACTGACATGGATGCAATCGGCAGGAAGAGAGATAAAACCAGTGTGGAAGACAGTCCTCTTCTAATAGTAAACAAATGTACCAGTAAGTAGCAAAGAATGGGAGGCAAACACAAAAGAGCTCTTCTATTTTGGAGAATTGGATTCTAGCTGCATTGTTCTCTGGGCACGTGGTGCTTTTGTAAATGAGTGAACAGTGACGTTTTCCTTTGACCTTGCATTTCTGAGCGAACCTGTTTTATGACAGTGTTTCCTCATAAAGTATGCACTAATAGTTTCAGAAAGTATATTTTACACAATGTATGTTTCTTAATTGTCTCCATGTTTTAGACAGTTATTTAGATTTTTGGGTTGGTGCCACATCCTGTTCACCACTGTGAGGAAGCCAGAAACATTTCCATTTTTCAATTTGTGACTCTGACCTTGCTCTACGATGGGGAAAGGTTGTGAGAAGTACATCCCAACAAACCCCCAGCACCCCCACTCCCACCCTTAATCTCACCCTGCTCTCTGCTTGCCATTCAGCTGCTCTGTTCTCAATGCAAAAAAACACATTGGAAGAAAAATGACAAAAAGTGGGCCAAAATTTGGCAGACTATCAAACATTAAAGAAAAACAGTTACTATCACAAAGTAATGTTCATGTTTTTGAAGGAAAGACACAAAGTCATCCATGGACAAACTGCCGGACGGACTAAAATGCGAACAGGGAAATGCATTTTTTTCACCTTTCATCACGTTTAGCAGTAAAACTGAAAAGTGTTCAAGCCTTTTCTGCTGTGTGTCTTTGTTGGGCAACCTTTTAAATGTATTCTTAAATACTCCTGACTTTCAACAAACATGTGACACGCAGAATTTATTCAACCTTTCAAGGAGAGCTATTAATTATTTATTAACTGCTCAGTACTTTGTCCACCAGTGTAACTTACACAGTTTAAATACACCCCATTATGTTGCAATTAAGACATTAAAACATTTGTTTTACTGAGAACAAGTTCACAACAAAGGAAAATGTTTGTTCAGAACATAGATTAATGACTACTCCCCCTCAGGGCTGTGCATTTAGGGAAGGGTTTGAAGAATAAAAAAATGTCCTCCTGCTGGTGGAAACAGTACTAAGAAGGAAAAGGCACAACACTAATGTCAATCAGCAGGAATACACCAACACAAAGAGCTGAATGGAATATAAAAAAGTTCAGGAGAGTTGTAGAAGTCTGTGAAATCTCTGTCATAGATCGGCGAAGTCCAGAGATAACATGTGACAGAAGCATCACCTTGAATACAGGATGAAGATGGTTGGAGAAGACTTGTTTTTAGGATGCTTTGTGTCATGCGTCATGAGATATCTTGGTCCTCAACTCAGCAAAATATCAAGTTTTAAAGTTCATTGGAAGAAGGAGCTGTGAGTTTTGTGACCTGCAGTTAGAGATCCAAAGTCCCGTCCTGATGAAGCAGAACTTCTTTTCTGAGGTGCTTTGTTTGGGTTGAAGTGGAAATTTAGATTACAACTGGATGATGTATAAACTGATTATAGTTTAGGTCAGTGTTATGGTTCAGGTCAGACAACAGAATGAAAATAATGATGACGTCTTGATAAAAGCAGCTGTTCATGCGTGTGGGTTTGTGTTTCTGTTGTAATCGTGATGACGTTCAAAATCTGAAATTTTGCTAAAGTTTTTTTTTTGTCTGATTGGGGAGGAAATGGAGAGTCTTCTGAGGAACACTTGACATTTTTACCCTCCCTGACAGAAAAACCACACAAACTTCACATGGAGAAGTTGCATTTTCACCCGTGGAAACGTTTGGCTCATGTTCCCTGTGTGATTGTGAACACTTTAAACTCATTCAGGAGTGAAAACACTGTCAAATCATGTTTTGTCCTCTATAAGTGATTATCTGTCTCCTCTCAGTGGGATGATCAGCTGGTGGATGAGCCTAAATTCAATAATCTGCTTTTCAACTACACATAAACAATACTTTATGTGTATTTGTCTTTTTAAACAAAGTTGGGTATATTTTGTAAAGATCCAATATGCATGTTGATTTCAGTACAAAAAAATTATCAATATTCATTCAACCTTTATTTAGTCAGGTAAATCTCATTGAGCCTCGTGGACTCATTTACAAGAGCGACCTGCTACAAACTAAAGAATGATGAACAGCAATGGTAGAATGTCCTTAAACAATAAACAATAGAAAAACATAAGAGAGAAATACAGACTTTTTTTTTTAAAACAAATTATCAAAAACTAGCAAAACATTATAAGATAGATGTATAAAATCAAAAACAAGAACATATCTGCATTGGTTTTTGCCAGGATTCCAACAGATGCTTAAAACCATTTAGAGAGGTCAAGGCCGAGAGCTTCAGATCTTCAGATGTTGTGAGTCGGTGGGCGGAGTACTTCGAAGACCTCCTCAATCCTACTGGCACGTCTTCCACTGAGGAAGCGGAGCCTGGGGACTTTGGGTCGGGCTCTCCAATCTCTGGTGCTGAGGTCACCGAGGTGGTTAAAAAGCTCCGCGGTGGCAGGGCTCCAGGGGTGGATGAGATTCGCCCTGAGTTCCTTAGGGCTCTGGATGTTGTGGGGTTGTGTTGGCTTACGCGACTCTGCAATATCGCGTGGACATCGGGGGCAGTTCCCTTGGATTGGCAGACTGGGGTGGTGGTTCCCCTATTCAAAAAGGGGGACCGTAGGGTGTGTTCCAACTATAGGGGGATCACACTCTTAAGCCTCCCTGGTAAGGTCTATTCAGGGGTTCTGGAGAGGAGGGTCCGTCGGATAGTCGAACCTCGGATTCAGGAGGAGCAGTGTGGTTTTCGTGCTGGTCGTGGAACACTGGACCAGCTCTACACCCTCAACAGGGTCCTGGAGGGTGCGTGGGAGTTTGCCCAACCAGTTTACATGTGCTTTGTGGACTTGGAAAAGGCATTCGACCGCGTCCCTCGGGGGGTTCTGTGGGGGGTACTCCGGGAGTATGGGGTACCAGGCCCATTGATATGGGCTGTTAGGTCCCTGTACGACCGGTGTCAGAGCTTGGTCCGCATTGCCGGCAGTAAGTCAGGCTCGTTTCCAGTGAGAGTTGGACTCCGCCAAGGTTGCCCTTTGTCACCGATTCTGTTCATAACTTTTATGGACAGAATTTCTAGGCGCAGCCAAGGTGTTGAGAGGATCCGTTTTGGTGGCCTTAGAATCGCTTCTCTGTTTTTTGCAGATGATGTGGTCCTATTGGCTTCATCAGATCGTGATCTACAGCTTTCGCTGGAGCGGTTTGCAGCCGAGTGTGATGCGGCCGGGATGAGGATCAGTTCCTCCAAATCCGAGGCCATGGTCTTGAGCCGGAAAAGGGTAGCATGCCCTCTCCGGGTCGGGGATGAGGTCCTGCCCCAAGTGGAGGAGTTTAAGTATCTCGGGGTCTTGTTCACGAATGAGGGAAAACTGGAGCGTGAGATCGATAGGCGGATAGGTGCAGCATCCGCAGTGAAGCGGGCGCTGTACCGGTCTGTCGTGGTGAAGAGAGAGCTGAGTCGAAAGGCAAAGCTCTCAATTTACCGATCGATCTACGTTCCCACCCTCATCTATGGTCATGAGCTTTGGGTTGTGACCGAAAGAACGAGATCTCGGATACAAGCGGCTGAAATGAGTTTTCTCCGCAGGGTGTCTGGACTCTCCCTTAGAGATAGGGTGAGAAGCTCAGTCATCCGGGAGGGACTCGGAGTAGAGCCGCTGCTTCTCCACATCGAGAGGAGCCAGTTGAGGTGGCTCGGGCATCTGGTTAGGATGCCTCCTGGACGCCTCCCTGGTGAGGTGTTCCGGGCATGTCCCACCGGGAGGAGGCCCAGAGGAAGACCCAGGACACGCTGGAGGGACTATGTTTCTCGGCTGGCCTGGGAACGCCTTGGGATTCCCCCAGAGGAGCTGCTCCATGTGGCTGGGGAGAGGGAAGTCTGGGCCTCCCTACTTAGGTTGCTACCCCCGCGACCCGACCCCGGATAAGCGGACGAAAATGGATGGAAAAATGGATGGATTACAGGAAACAGGAGCAGAGTAGGAGAAGGCCCTTTTTCCAAGCTCAGTCCTCACTGAGGGAACACTGCAGGTAATCATGTCCTGAGAGCGCACACTGTAGCTGCACTCACGCAAAGACAAGTAGGATGAGATGTATGAGGGCAACAGACCAAGAAGTGATTTAAAGAGAAAATGTACCAATGGAAAAGTCTGCATAAAGTTAATGATGTCCAGTTAACCAGTGAATACAGGGTGCAGTGGCGGGTACGATAATCACAGCCAGTTATACCATACCATACCATTTTATTTGTAAAGCACTTTCAACAGAAACAAGTCCACACCAAAGTGCTGGACAAACAAACAAACAACAGGCAACACACACAGTGAAGTACAACACGAAAGACATAAAAATACTTCAGATCATAAATAAAACAATCAAATACAAATCAGCTGGTGTTGAAAGCAACAGAATAGTAGTGAGTTTTTAACCGGGATTTGAAAACTGCGAGGGAGGAGGCCTGTCTGACAGGTAGAGGTAACTCATTCCAGAGTCTTGGGCCTGCTATGGAGAAGGCCCTGTCACCTCTGCGCTTCAAGTGAGTTAATGGAACTCTTAAAAGTACCTGGTCCTCTGACCTCAAAGCACGTGGTGGGACATAAGGGTGTATCAAATCCGAGAGATAGGCAGGGGTGAGGCTGTTCAGTGATTTGTAGATGTACAGGAGAATTTTGAACTGGACTCTAAGATGAACCGGTAGCCAGTGCAGGGAGGCCAAGACTGGTGTAATGTGCTCTCTTCTGCGTGTACTGGTTAAAAATCGGGCTGCTGCGTTCTGAACCAGTTGTAATCTTGCAATGGTGGCCTGACTGACGCCAAGCAGAAGTGAATTGCAGTAATCAAGCCTAGATGTAATAAATGCGTGAATTACTGTCTCCAGGTTATTTTTGGAAAGTATGGGCTTCATCTTGGACAGTCACCTCAGCTAGAAAAAACAGGATTTAATGATCAGGTAGGACTGGAAAGCACCTTGCATGGTAGTCTGCCGCTACCGGTGTATGAATATGTGTGGCATTCAATGTGTGTAGCACTTTGAGATTTTCACTAATGAAAAGTGCGTTATAAATTGAATTCATTATTATTATTATAATTATCAAATTTACATGGCTGTTGAGTTTCATGGACGGATCCATTATCACTCCCAGATTTGTGACCTTTTGTTTTTCAGACAGGGGTAGAGCAGAAAGGTCGATGCAGTGGTTCGAGGTTGTGTCATTGGGAAGGAACAGTATGGCTTCAGACTTCTTATCATTGAAACTTAAGAAATTTAAAGCCATCCAGTCCCTGATGTCAGCCAGGCAGTCGAGCAGAGGCTGAATAGAGCATGTTCCATTTTGCCTTAGGGGAAGGTAAATTTGACAGTCATCGGCGTAGAAGTGGAAGGGTATGTTGTGTTTCCGGAAAATAGCACCAAGTGGCAGCAGTATAAGGAGAATAAGAGAGGACCCAGGATGGACCCCTGTCGTACCCCCCATTTAAGAGCCGCCTCTGCAGAGCTAAAATCATTGATGGAGACACAAAAGGATCTGTCAGAGAGGTAAGATCTGAACCAATTGAGGGCTGACCCTGTGATGCCCACCCACTGCTCCAACCTAGCAATGAGGATCTCATGGTCGATGGTGTCAAACGCGGATGAGAGGTCCAATAGGACAAGCAGCACAGAGTCACCTGTGTCTGTGGATAGGAAGATGTCGTTAAAAACCTTCAGTAAGGCAGTCTCAGTGCTGTGGAGAGATTTGAAGCCAGATTGGAATAGCTCGGGGATAGCGTGATCCTCCAGGAAGCACTTCAACTGGGACTCAACTATTTTCTCTAGGAGCTTAGATACAAATGGGAGTCTGGAGACAGGCCTGAAGTTGGATACTACTGAAGGGTCAAGGTTTGGTTTTTTCAGGAGAGGTTGAACAGCAGCATGCTTTAATGATTTTGGCACCACACCCGAGGATTGGGCAGCATGGTGGCACAACTGGTAGAGCTGCTGCCTCTTAGCAAGCAGGTCCCCGGTTCAAATCCCAGTCCGGGTGCCTTTCTGGGTGGAGTTTGCATGTTCTCTCCGTGCATGCATGGGTTTTCTCCCACAGTCCAAAAACATGCAGGTTAGGCTGATTGGTAACTCTAAATTGACCCTGGGTGTGAGTGAGACAGGTCCCTCTTGTAAATGAGTCCCCGTGGCTCAACGAGGCTAGCCTGTATAAATATAGGTTGGATGAATGAATGAATGAAAAATAGACTGCTATTTACAATAGAGAGAATGGAAGGACCTAGAGTGTGAAAAACCTCCTTTAGTAGCCGAGGGGGGACCACATGAAAGGGGGAACCAGATGGTTTCAGGTTGCACATGACCTGCTCTAGAGAAGACAGAGAGACTGGTTCAAAATAGTCAAATACAGCAACAGATTGAGGTGGAATGGATGGATCATGAGTTGGAGGAGAAATGAGAGTCCGGGTGGTCGCAATTTTATCCAAAAAGAAATGTTGGAAGTTCTCGCACAGCTCAGTCGAGGCTTCCAGGGGTGATTGTTCAGTGAGGTGGAGGACAGAGTTTAGGGTGGAGAACAGAACTCGAGGATTGCGAGAGTTTGAAGCAATGATATCAGAGAAGTATTGTGATTTTGCAGTCTTTACTGCTTTCTGATATCGGCGCCAGCTCTCCTTTACCATTTGAAAAGAGACCTGCAGTCTGTCTTTTTTCCATTTTCTCTCCGCCCTCCTACATTGTTGCCTAACGGCTTGGTCACGTCATTCAGCCACGGTTCTACTCTGAGTTTTGGTCTCCTAGATTTAATAGGAGCTACTTGATCCAGAGCCTTTAAACAGAGTCAAACTGGGATGTCAGTTCCTCAGTGCTGGAGAGGAACCCCGGGGGCTGGATTAACATGTCATTGTTGTAAACCTCAGTGAAACGTGCGGCAGTTAAGCGGTTAAAATTCCGGCCTTTACGTGCAGGAATGCACGTCTAAAGGGCGAGGCAGACCTCTGCGTTGTTGCCAGCGCTGCTCGACGCGCGCGTGCTACGCGCAGGCTGTTCACAGCAGAGCTCTGCTTGAGCAGCTACGCGTGGAGCGTTTACCTACAGGACAAACTGAGGTCGCTGATTGGTCATTTGCTGACACGCCTACTGAAATGATTGACAGGTCTGAGTGGTGAGAAAAGCCACAGGCTGCGCAGCGTTTTTCTGTGTTTATATGTTAATAAAAAGTTAAAATAAATAAAATAAAAACAGGGAACGCTGCTCCTGCAGCCCACAGCCCACCAGGAAATATTTAGAACCTGGCGTATCCACGTTGGACATGAGTTTAGTTCACTTGTGACAAGTTCATTCATTCCTCCTCATCGGAGGAGGAAGTGAATGGTGACCGCTTCAAGCGATCACTTGACTTTTGGCAAAAAAACAAAAGAAAAGTTCGATCAGTGATGAAGAAGGGATATTTAAAGGTATTGTGACATGATTTTGTAAATTTAAATATTTGTCAGAACATATATATCTTATATCATTGAGCTCTGTTCGTTTTTGCAAAATAAATTATAAATATATTAAAATTTTATTCTAAATTATGCTAATTTTTTCTCTGGTACTAGCTGGGATACGCCCCTAAAATTCCGCGCATTCCCGCAATACGTCATCAGTGTGACGTGACACATCAGTGTGACGTGACAACGGGAAGAAGGCAAAGCCTTGCCCGTTTGTTAGGTGTGTTAACTGCTTGCCATACAGATTCATTTCCTGAAGGATCGCCTCTTTTATTTGTGTAACTTGAAAAATGCCGTCACGTTGTAGCGCATTTGTGTGTTCTAATATCAGCAGTGAACAAGTGATTCTTCACAAATTTCCAAAAGATGACAAACTTCGACAAGAATGGACCAGACAAGGACCGGTGGGTTCCAGGAGTCGTATGTCTGCAGCGACCATTTCACTGCCGATTGTTTTCAGCACCTGGTATAAAAGAATCTTTAGGATTACCAGTAAGATTCAGAAGACTTTTAAAACCGGATGCTATTCCTACTATTTTTAAAAGAAAATCTACAGAAGAAAGTCCCAGGAGCTACCATGTCGAAACAACGCAGGGACCATCGGAAGACTGTCCAGGAGATGAGTAAGTCTTTGTGTAAACATAATCGGAGGTGTGTAGTGTTTTAGATTATAAACTATATATTTTACGTGAGTTCATGTTGTTTTACTTTATACACTGTGAGTGTATAAAGCCAATTATCACGGCAGATTATTTATGTTCGCTGCTAACAAGCTAGCCGAATCAGTAGCACACACACTTTTCTAATGATGTATTTTTAAATTATGTCTGCGCGATCAGGTAACATCTGTAGTTTCTTTTTATTCGGGGAGGGATATTAATGAGAGTTTTGGATGATTTACTGTCTTAAAATGATATATCGCTGACGCGACCGGTAATAAGCCGAGATGCAGCTAACACACTAGCCGAGATACAGGCCACGTTGCTATTTATGTATTTTTAAATTATGTCAGCGCGATCAGGTAACATCTGTAGTTTCTTTTTATTCGGGGAGGGATATTAATGAGAGTTTTGGATGATTTACTGTCTTAAAATGATATATCGCTGACGCGACCGGTAATAAGCCGAGATAGCAGCTAACAAACATTAGCCAAGAGCCCGGAGCAAACACGTTGCTATGTATGTATTTTTAAATTACCGTATTATCTGATGTATAGGTCGCACCTTTTTTAGAGTTTTTTCAAGGCCTGCGACCTATACACCAGTGCGACCTATATATGGCTTGTTATCACTTTTGGCGAAACAATTTTTTAAATCCATCTCATTTCACAATTACGTTCATTTATTAAGGAAAAGTTCAGCTCAGACATATATTTGCTATAATTTTTATCAAACAAATAATTGTTTTTAAGTGTTAATCTTCTTAAAAGCCTTGCTATGCGCTCCTGTGGCAGACATTTGCAGCAGAGCTAAACGTAGGTGCGACCTATACACCGGTGCGACCTATCTAGGGATTTTTCCAATCTATTGGTGATAATTGGACAATGCGACCTATACACAGGTGCGACCTATACACCAGAAAATACTGTATGTCTGCACCATCAGGTAACATCTCGTTTCTTTTTATTCGGGAAGGGTTTATTAATGAGAGTTTTGGAAGATT
>JBBPBX010040801.1:0-15332 GCA_038048925.1 Garcialebias charrua
GACTCGTTACCTGTTGACGGTTCGTCTCTTGGAGATAAGAGTGGAGAAGTGTCTGGACACACGACGTGGATGAGTTTGTCCAACGGCCGTCCAGTTGGAACTTCAGCGTGTGTGGCTGATTCACGATACGAGGAAACTCGCCTCCCTCGGCAGGGAACAAAGGTCAAGCGCGCTGACTGACTTTCAAAATAAAACTTCCGAAAACAAATTCTTTCAGAAATGAGTGAGTGGGTTACAGTAAGCTTTACTGTAACTCCAGCTGAAACGTGGGTCTAGTTGACACACTGACCGGAACGTCTCCAGCTTTCCCAGAGGAGAGAGACCAGTTGCGAGTTAGTTCTCCCCAAAGCACTAAAAAAGAAAAAGCAGGAAATGACCTTTATATGGGAGGCGGGGTCTTCCTCACCTCCTTAATGACTACTGGCTGGTTTTAATAAAATAAGAGATGGGTTTTCATCTCATAGGCAGAATGGTCTCTATGGACAACAGGAAAACTGTTTACAAAATCGGCCAGATGGCCTGCTTGTGAGCACAGAGAATGTTATGGCTAACTTCATAGACAAAACAGAGAAGGGAACAGCTAACAGTTTACCCTGAACTGTGTCTTAGAATCAGAGCCTGCTTGCTCTGCAGAAATGAAACCAGCAGAAGGTCAAACTCATGCAAGTAACAGATCATCATTGGAATGACAAAATATACTGTAGATCAATTCTGAATTAACACACATTAAAGAGAAAGTTCAATCTGATTAATTAGTGTCCATTAATTCATAATAATTGTAACAAATATAAGTGTCCACTCGTCTCCTTGAGAGTTTCAAGAAGGTGTAACACTTAGAGTTTCAAAGAGATGCAGAGAGGTGTACTTGAAGGTCAAGACAGAAGGCCTGTATCACTACAGCCCTAAATCATGTCCTTCTGTCAGCATGAAGCACATAAAAACTAAAAACAGGAAGGTTTCACTTTGTGTGGATTAAAGCTGGTGTACATGTGTCTGCTGTACTACCATGTACTCATCCTGTAGAGTCTGTTTATACTCTGCAAATCATTTCATTCACCCAGAAAATGCACTTGATTTATTCCCATTGAAGTGTAAGTGCTACCCAGCACATGCAAATGATGTGATCAAACTGATATCTGATCAGATAAGAACAAATAAATAACAGTCCAAACTGAGAGACTTCAGCAAAGAATCCTTGACAAAATAAATTTTCAGGTAATGACAACATGTAACTTGTGCAAGCA
The DNA here is from genome assembly GCA_038048925.1 of Garcialebias charrua. Classification (NCBI taxonomy): domain Eukaryota; kingdom Metazoa; phylum Chordata; class Actinopteri; order Cyprinodontiformes; family Rivulidae; genus Garcialebias; species Garcialebias charrua. The sequence goes on from JBBPBX010040801.1 coordinate 1,245, forward strand.
GGGATGGAAGGACTTTGATCACTGATACCCCATAATTAAAGTTGCTTCCGTAACGCCACATGAGTAGCTTTCAAGCATTCTGATCAGAACCCTGCACATCTCATCCCAACATACAACCGAAAACCAAGAAGCAACAAACCTGTTACCACAATACTGAAGAAGAAGAAGAAGAAGAAGAACCAAAGAAACAGGAAATTTTCAAAGATGGCAGCAAAACACAATATAACCCCGTATGTTAACCCCAGGCAGCATGACGGCTCAGTGGTTTGGACCGTTGCTTCACAGCAAGAAGGTCCTAGGTTCAATCCCCGGTTGGACCTGGGGTCTTTCTGTGTGGAGTTTGCATGTTCTTCTTGTTCTTGCTTGGGTTTTCTCCGATATTCCAGTTTCCTCCCACAGAATAAAAACATGCGTGTTGGTCTGCCTTCAGGCCTAGGCCTCCCTTGCAAAAGAGATCTGTGATCCCAATGGGATTTGCCTGGTTAAATGAATGTTAGTAAATAAATAAATGTCCCTATGTACTTGTTCTGAACATACCTGGTACCTACAAAAGGACTTACAGGGACTGAGTTGTATAATAAAGGGATTTTTACCTTCTACTAAGAATATTGTGCTGTACAATGTGTGCATTGTGTACCTTTTGTGTCCATACAGAGGTAATTATCCTCCTCTACATACTGGGTATGCACCTGGTACTTGCAGGAGTACTTAAAAGGTACCTACAAGAAATATGTCTTGTACTTACAGGGATACATACTGAGATCAAGATGTGAAGGGTATACTGTAGCTAGTAAGTACCAGGTATGTACGCAGTAGGTACCAGGCTGTATTAATTAATTAATTTATTTATTTATAAATTTATTCATTTTAAAATACAATACCAAACAATCCCATAAATGATAAGAATACAAAATCATAAAATGAAAGGTAGCAGAAGGAAGAAAAAATATTATTATATCTGCCCCTTTTTTTCAAACAATCAGTTCAAACAATAATTATCTACAAGTAACAGAACAAAATGAATAACTCTTTCTGATTTTCTAACTCTAATACAATACACATTAGGCTACTTTTTTAATTAAAGTTTTTATTCATTTTACATATTAAAAAAAACATAAAAAATAATGGGGGGGAAAAAACATTTCATAAATATGTGAAAGAATCAAAATACATAAAATGAAAGGTGGCAGAAAGAAGAAAATGTTCTTATTTTTTCTGCCCCTTTAAAAAAAAAAAAAAATTTTTTTTACAAACAATAAATTTAAGCAATAATCTTCCAGAAACAACAGATCAATTTAGTAACATTTCACACTCAATAATTAACAAACACATTAGGATGCATTACTTAAATCTTTAGTATTTTGCTAGCAGTTTAGACTTGATAAGTTTTTTGAATTTCATCACAGAGTTTACATCTTTAACATCCTTATCCAAAACATTCCATAATTCCACTCCCTTATTCGAAATAAAACATCCCTTCAAGCTAGTCCTATATCTAGGTTTAACAAACATTTCAGTTCCTTTTAAACTGTAACGGCTTTCTCTCTTTATGAAAAACATTTGAACATTGTCACGTTTCACGCCTGTTAGGTCAGTTTTTCTGTCACTCTGTGCATCGCTTGGTGTATCTGGCTCCTTTTCTGTCTCTTCTGTCATGTGGTGTGTTTTCATTTTATCTCTGTTGCATGTGTGTTTTCAGTTTGTCTCTGCTGCATGTGGGTGAACCGGTTTGTTTACACCGCAGCCCTGATTAGGTTCGATCAGCTGCACCTGTCGCTGCACCCTTTATAAACCAGACTCCCACACCAGCTCTCTGCCAGATAATTGAACACAGTCATCTGTCAGTAAATATCACGCGCTCTTTCCTGTCCTATTTCCTGGTTCACGTATCCTCGCCTCTTTGATCTCCTGGTTTTCTGACGCCTCACCTGCCTGACTCTTCTCCTCCTGCTTCTCCTGTGTCGGTCCACTCGCTTCCGAAAATGTCCAAATCAAAATGACCAAACAAATGGAACGTGCCTCAGAAAATCCTGAAGATGTAATCTATTCAGCCAAAAGTCTGGTTTCTCGAGACATGAAGAACCAAGTCATCATGTAAGGCAGGCAGCCTGACCAGGTCCAGATTAGCCACCGACGTCTTCATTTTATGTTGATACACCAGGAACCAGCCAAATCCAAAAAGCAGGAACCAGTTATCATAAATCCAATTAAGTATGTGTCCTTAAGATCCACAGATGACAGCAGAGATAGACACGTCATCAAGTCTTCCAAGTCGATGAGATATCCAGCTGAGTGCATGCCAACAGGGCAAATCGGCTCACCTACAGCCTGTCTTCTTTTTGAAGAAATGTTATCAATTGTGTTGAGGGACCAACTGACTAAATTGAAGTCCATAGTTATGATTCAGAAGATTTTGTAGAAGAGAGGCTCTCAGACAGTTTCACAGACAAGACAAAGCAAAAGCAAAGCGGAGATCGAGTGGAAGAACTGCCCTTGAGAAGAACTGATAAAATACTATAATCTACCAAATCATGGAACTTCAATAACTTCAGTTGATAAAATAATGTACTAGATGGATGACAGTAATGCTTCATAGTGATAATTCTAACAGCTCTTTTCTGTGAAACAAAAATAAGCTTTGTAATTGTTTTACACGCTTTCCCCCAAACATCAGTACAATAGATTAAGTGGGAAACAATGATTGTGTTAAACAACAAATACAAAGCTTTATCATTTAATAAGTCCCTGACTTTGTACAGTACTGCAATAGATTTAGCTATTTTTATTCTTACAGAATTTATGTGATGTTTCCATGTCAGTTTGTCATCAATGATAACACCCAAAAACTTCACCTCACTCACTCTACAAATCTCAACACCTTCAATTTTCAATGGAACATCAACAGTTTTCTTTTTATTACTGAATATCATGTAATTAGTTTTATCTAGATTTAATGATAATTTCTTAAGTTTAAACCAAGTTTTTATTTTGACAAATTCTGTCTTCCTCAACTCCAACATCTGTTCTATATCTTTACCCAAACAAAAAAATGTGGTATCATCAGCAAAAAGGAGGAGTCCTGACACATTTACCAAGTCATTCACATATAAAATAAATAACTTTGGTCCAAGTACAGAGCCTTGAGTAACTCCACATGTGATATTGCAGAGGTTAGAGCTTACATCATTTATTTGTATAAACTGTTTCCTGTCTTTCAAATAGCTACATACCCACTGCAACACTGGTCCTCTAGTGCCATATTTACCCGGTATTTAATTTTTCAAGGAGAATGGTGTGATCAATAGTATCGAATGCTTTTTTTTTTATCAACAAAAAATACTAACATAATATTGTTTTTGATCGACAGCAGTAGTTATTTGTTCTATTAATGACATGAGAGCCATTGATGTAGAGTTTTTTAAACCCATACTGACTGTTACTTAGAATATTTTGTTTATCAATAAATTGGTCTAATCTGGTCACAAATAGTTTTTCTAGAATTTTTGAGAACTGTGGCAACAAGGATATTGGTCTTTAATTGTTGAACACACATTTATCACCATTTTAAAAAAGAGGAACTAACTACCTTAGCTAGCTTCATATTATCTGGAAATATTCTTATTGAGAATGATAAATTACATATCTATGTAAACGGCTCAATAACATGACTCATTATGTCCTTTACAAACATCATATCCATGTCCACCCACCCTTTTGATCTCTTGTCTGTAAATGTTTTTACTACATTCATTATTTCTTCTTTGTCACGTTCCCTTAAGAAAAATACTGTTTGCCCAACCTATGACTGAATGGCTTACATTATTATCTACTTTTGGTATTTTCGCTGCAAGGCTTGTTCCAACATTCACAGAATAATGATTAAATCCATTTACAATTTCATTCTCATCATGGATTTTATCGTTGTTCTTTACAAAATATTGTGAAATACAGCAAACCCCCTACTTACGACTCCATCGACCTACGAACAACGGGACCTACGAACGTATCATATTTAATAAAAATATGAAATTACTGTATTAAAAAATAATTTTTTTTTTTGTGTTTAAATGTTCTTAATTTCATGTGTACATCACTTTGTTGCAGCTGTGGTTGTTTTAAAGGCTTTATAAATAATAATTATGATAAAAATGATCATTTCTGATCATTTTTGTCATGATTGCGCAATAAATGTGCAACTTCCGGTCATAACAGGAAGAAGGTCTCCAGTTTTCACGGTCACAAGTTAAGGCAGAACACCGGAGGCCATTAAGTCAGTCACGGCTGCTTTGAAAGTCTCCAGTTTACAGGGTCACTAGTTACAGCAGAACACCGGACGCCATCTTAGTTCAGTTTCTGCTGCAAGGAGAAAGACTGGTGACCAGGATGGCTTCATATGGATTAATTACTAGCTGGAAACGTCTCTGTGAGCTCTGTGGACGTCTCAGGCTGGAGCAGAAGCTGCAGATTGATCGCCGATGGCGCCGCCGCTCCAACACCAGCTCATGGCCTGGCTAGCAGAAGCTAGCCAGCTAGCTAACCCAGGCCTCGAGCAGCTGCGGTGGTTCACTCACCGGCTGCTGCGCTGCTCGGCCGACAACAATCAACGCATGGCAACCTAAGATGTCGGCTTTGACCATCTCAAAGTAAGAAAATATATTTTTATTTATTCTGTAAATGTGAATAGCAATGTTTAACATTACAGTACACTACTGTACATGCTAAAATGTGTTAGCGGGCTCCGTTAGCGGTATTTCCACGACCTACGAACGGAATAAGGACCTACGAACTGGACGCTTTTTTCACCCCCTAGGTACGGCAGAATCGAGCTGCGAACAGTTCTTATCTCCCTAACTCGTACGTAACTAGGGGGTTACCTGTACCCATTTTTACTTTATGATTTTTCAGAACACTATTCATTACTCGCCATATTGCTTTCATATCACCATTACTTTTATTTAATAAATCACTATAATATGACCTCAAACCCGGTGGTGGACACCCACCTCGAACCCTCCCTCGAACCCGGTGGTGGACACCGGCGGTGAGGGATGCTGTCAAGCTGAAGAAGGAGTCCTATTGGGCCTTTTTGGCCTGTGGGACCCTGGAAGCAGCAGATAGGTACCAGCAGTCCAAGCGGCATGCGGCTCGGGTGGTTGCTGAGGCAAAAACTCGGGCGTGGGAGGAGTTCGGAGAGGCCATGGAGAATGACTTCCGTACGGCTTCGAGGCGATTCTGGTCCACCATCCAGCGTCTCAGGGGGGGAAAGCGGTACGTGACCAACACCATTTATGGTGGGGATGGCGTGCTGTTGACCTCAACTCGGGATGTTGTGAGTCGGTGGGCGGAATACTTCGAAGACCTCCTCAATCCTACTGGCACGTCTTCCACTGAGGAAGCGGAGCCTGGGGACTTTGGGTCGGGCTCTCCAATCTCTGGTGCTGAGGTCACCGAGGTGGTTAAAAAGCTCCGCGGTGGCAGGGCTCCGGGGGTGGATGAGATTCGCCCTGAGTTCCTTAGGGCTCTGGATGTTGTGGGGTTGTGTTGGCTTACGCGACTCTGCAATATCGCGTGGACATCGGGGGCAGTTCCCTTGGATTGGCAGACTGGGGTGGTGGTTCCCCTATTCAAAAAGGGGGACCGTAGGGTGTGTTCCAACTATAGGGGGATCACACTCTTAAGCCTCCCTGGTAAGGTCTATTCAGGGGTTCTGGAGAGGAGGGTCCGTCGGATAGTCGAACCTCGGATTCAGGAGGAGCAGTGTGGTTTTCGTCCTGGTCGTGGAACACTAGACCAGCTCTACACCCTCAGCAGGGTCCTGGAGGGCGCGTGGGAGTTTGCCCAACCAGTTTACATGTGCTTTGTGGACTTGGAAAAGGCATTCGACCGCGTCCCTCGGGGGGTTCTGTGGGGGGTACTCCGGGAGTATGGGGTACCAGGCCCATTGATATGGGCTGTTAGGTCCCTGTACGACCGGTGTCAGAGCTTGGTCCGCATTGCCGGCAGTAAGTCAGGCTCGTTTCCAGTGAGAGTTGGACTCCGCCAAGGTTGCCCTTTGTCACCGATTCTGTTCATAACTTTTATGGACAGAATTTCTAGGTGCAACCAAGGTGTTGAGAGGATCCGTTTTGGTGGCCTTAGAATCGCTTCTCTGTTTTTTGCAGATGATATGGTCCTATTGGCTTCATCAGATCGTGATCTACAGCTTTCGCTGGAGCGGTTTGCAGCCGAGTGTGATGCGGCCGGGATGAGGATCAGTTCCTCCAAATCCGAGGCCATGGTCTTGAGCCGGAAAAGGGTAGCATGCCCTCTCCGGGTCGGGGAGGAGGTCCTGCCCCAAGTGGAGGAGTTTAAGTATCTCGGGGTCTTGTTCACGAATGAGGGAAAACTGGAGCGTGAGATCGATAGGCGGATAGGTGCAGCGTCCGCAGTGAAGCGGGCGCTGTACCGGTCTGTCGTGGTGAAGAGAGAGCTGAGTCAAAAGGCAAAGCTCTCAATTTACCGATCGATCTACGTTCCCACCCTCATCTATGGTCATGAGCTTTGGGTTGTGACCGAAAGAACAAGATCTCGGATACAAGCGGCTGAAATGAGTTTTCTCCGCAGGGTGGCTGGACTCTCCCTTAGAGATAGGGTGAGAAGCTCAGTCATCCGGGAGGGACTCGGAGTAGAGCCGCTGCTTCTCCACATCGAGAGGAGCCAGTTGAGGTGGCTCGGGCATCTGGTTAGGATGCCTCCTGGACGCCTCCCTGGTGAGGTGTTCCGGGCATGTCCCACCGGGAGGAGACCCAGAGGAAGACCCAGGACACGCTGGAGGGACTATGTTTCTCGGCTGGCCTGGGAACGCCTTGGGATTCCCCCAGAGGAGCTGCTCCAAGTGGCTGGGGAGAGGGAAGTCTGGGCCTCCCTACTTAGGCTGCTACCCCCGCGACCCGACCCCGGATAAGCGGAAGAAAATGGATGGATGGATGGACTATAATATTCCTTCTTATGTTTCCTTATAATCCCTACTAATTTATTTTTATACTTCTTATATTTTTCTTCTGCCTCTTGTGTTCTGGATTTCAAGAAGCATGAATACAGACAGTTCTTTTTTTTACAAGCATTTCTCAACCCTTTCGTCATCCATGGTTGGTCAACAATATTTTTCTGTGTATCATTTTTTTGCACACAATTATTTTCATACAGAGCTTCTAAAATTTTCATAAACTCATCATATGATCTGTTCACATAATCAACATACACGTCTTCCCAATTTTGTTTATCTAAGTCATCTTTTAATTTATCTAAAGCTTTTTTGGATGTGTTTATTTTCTTTTTTCTTTCTTGTAATTGCTTATGTGATGCTTTGATCATTTTTGTAGATTGTGAAAATTGATAAATGATCACTTAAATTAGTTGTTAAAATACCACCTATCACATCCCATTTGTTATATTTGTGAAGATGTTATCAATTATCGTGGCACTATGAGTTGTAATTCTTTTTGGCTTTGATATCAACAGATAAAGATTTAAACTATACATTGTAGGAGTTCTGCCTTCACCTCCAGCAACCTCACTCAACAGCTAATCATCTGATTAGCTACACCTGCACCTGCCTCCTAGACCTTCACCTCCTGCTCTACTTAAACCACAACCAGACGTTCAGCCGACGCTCGAACATAGATTACCTCAGGTAATATTGTCACAGCCTTTGATTCCTAGTTTTGACTCGTCTGCACTAACCTGTTTGCCTTTGCCCGTTTGTTCAGCTCCTGTCCAGTCCTGCTGTCTCACTCGTCTCTTAGGCTGCGTCTGTTTGCCAACCCTGCACACCAAATCCATAACTAAGGACTTCATTCAGGACATCTTCACCACTCTTCAACTTAATCTGTACTAACCCACTGGACCCGCATTCTTCTCTGGGCCTCGCCCTCTGTGAACCCATTATTCTGGCCACCTGCAAACGCATTCAACAGTAAGGACAAATACTACTATCAGCACAATTGTTATAAAATAATTATCTGTACTGTACCTCAGGAAATTCACTGCCTCTTCTCTCCCCACAGCCCATTCCAGTTTCTGCACTTGTGTAAATAATCACTTTTGTACTCGCTTGTCCTTGTGTTCTTTGGTCTGCCATTTTGGGGTCATAATCAGTAAACACCATGTTATACATTGAATTTATAAATGTACTGATGTTATTTGAATCTTGTTTTATTTCCCAGATCAATATTAAAGTCGTACACAAAAAAACTCTTTTTTTTAATCAACATTTATTTAGACGGGTAAGTGACACTGAGCCTCGAAGACTCATTTACAAGTGAGATCTGCTTAGACAGACAAAAAGTAATGAAATTAGACCCATTAGGAAATGGAGGCGAAAAATTCCTATTAAAATCTTTCATCATGCCTGAGAAAAAAAATTATAATATTAAAAAACACCTCGCACAAATAAACACATAGTGACGTAGACATTCTGCAGAGGTGGGGAGACACCGAGAACGATGAGCAATGTTCATAGATGCTCTCGAGGTCACTGTAAGAGTTCTGATAAGGATTGAATAATCAACCAGCTCCCTCCGGTGAGGTCCGTAAACATTCTCGAGGATGTCGGGGAATGGCCAAGGTCAACGCTAATGAGAATCCAAGAGTCTTGAAATGATGACAGAATGTTTATTCAGCTGGTTCACTCTGGTTGATGGTGGAGTTCCCTGATGGGCGGGGGATGAGCGTCAGATTACATGTCCTCCAGGCATATTCAGATAAGGTGGCCTTCAAGGTCAGCCGGGGGAGCAAGATTCAGATAAACACACAGTTGTTTTGAGTACAGGCAGAACATAATGACATCTACCTTGAATCTGTGTTGGTCCAAAAACGGTTCTGAAAATGTCCAAATTATGTGGCCACACACCGATGGAACGTACCTGAATAAAAAATCCCCGAGATCTGATCCATTCTGCCCAAGGCAACTGAGTCTGGATACACAGGCAAGAACCAGGCCATCACAAAGGCAAGCAGCGTGATCGGGTCTCAATTTGCTGCAGACGACTTCCTTAATTGTAGATAAAACCAGCAACCAGCTGAATCCAAAAAGCAGGAACCAGTAATCATAAATCCAATTAAATATGCGTCCTTTAGATCCACAGATGACAGCAGAGATAGACAGGTCATCAAGTCTTCAAGTCGATGAGATATCCAGCTGTGTGCGTTGAAGAAATTTTATCAAATTGTGTAGAGGGACACACTGGCCAAATAAGTCCATAGTTTTTTGTTCGGAAGATCTGCAAGAGAGGCTCAGAAGCAGTTTCACAGCCAGACAGAGCAGTAAATTACAACTCTTTTCCAATAGCTCCATGATTTTATTGGTGAATAACTCTATATTTGATCCTGGTGACCGATATACACAACTTATGATGTTTTTATCATTCTTGTTTATTATTTCTATTGTTATTTCCATTATATTATCAACAATTATTGACATTTCACTAATTCGTTTACATTTTATTTCATTATTAACAAATAGAGCGACTCCACCACCCCTTTTATTATTTCTGCTCAGAAGATATAATTCATACCCTTCGATGTGAATATTATTTGTGTTTTCATCATTAAAGCTGCTATCTGCAATTTCTGTATGACCAAAACACTTAGAAAATTTTTGAACAGGGAAAGCCTTCTGCTCCCTCCCCCTTGCTCTCTGGCTGACCTGCAACTCCGCCTCCTTAGCTCCTCCTCCTCCCAGCGCTGCAGGCTGGGACAGGTGGGGGATGAGCTGCGTGAAGCTGACACCCCACCCACATGAACAAAACTCTGTTTTTATTGGCTGGTTCAAAAAACTCTTGTTTTTATTGGCTGGTTAACGGCTGGTCACTGTGGGTTTTTATAAATGCTTTTATTACCACCGGGAGACGCCAGAGGACTATAGTTTTTTCAGAGATTACTTGTCAAACATCTATCTATCATAAAATAGTGGCAGAGTGAAGAAATATGTTTAAAAAATAATTTACATACTGATCCTTTAAGCCATGTCTCTGACAGTGCTATTAAAGTAAAGGTTCTGTTTAATTGTTTTAAATAATCTGTTATTTTGGATACATTTGCATTTATACTTCTACTATTGAAGAGAATAATAGAGAGACCTCCATTTGTCATATTGATGTCATTAAACTGCTCTTCATTATACTATTGCTACAGAATCAACAAACTGTACCATTTTAAAAAGGCATCTGGATACGTTCATTCACTCTGTGACAGAGAGCATTAGCTTTTTAGTGAATGAGTCTGCATGCTAATAAAGCACAGGGTTTTTTCCCCTTCTTTCGGCTGCTCCCTTCTTCGGGCTCGCCTCAGCAAACTAACTTGCACAAAGACTTGGAAATTGTTTTTACACCGGCCCTACCTGACACAACCACAGACCACTGAGCTACTACAGCCCTCTGTGTGGAGCAGAGAGCTGTGGTCTGTGTCAGGGCACCCGGGGGAGCAGATGGTGGGTGTCAAGAGCCTTGTTCAAAGGCCCAGAGTGGGACAAATGAGGGTAGAGGCAGGTATTTCCCACCCACATTTTTTTTTATGTTGTTGGTCCAGGAAGTATGAAAATTTGTTGGAACAAGGAGGCAGTTAGTTGTGGACAAAATTTCTTTAAAGAAAAGGACAAGGTGGAAAAACAGAGAACTGCACAGAATGCACTAAAAAGAGATTGAAAAGTCAGATTGCTGCTAACATTCCAGCCCTATCAGCTTGGAAAAGGCCTTGAGCAGCAATGCCTTTTTTTACCTTTACCCTAAGGTAAAAATAAAACTATAATCACGAATTCAGAATGACTTGAATCAGATTTGAAAGCAACAGGGACAGTGTTGTACCTTGTTTCTCCTATAAAACTGCACTTCTCCCACCAGGTCGGTCCCATTTCCCTCAGTGTCTGTCCTATGCCTCACCAGTCACAGTAAAAAAAATTAAAAGCTCAGAACGCACAAGTACAACAAATATTATAAATCAAATCCTCTATTTGTTTACACTTCAGTGCTTCTAGGAGCCATAAAAAGGTGATTTATAGGCTAATATCCAGTTTATCACCCTAGGTAAATATTAACTAAGGCATAGTTTAAGCTGCATTTCCTTGTTTGGTTTTTATAGTTTGTTAGATTATTGTTGAGGTCATTTCTGTCCTCTGTGTTCAGAGCAAAAGAATGAAATAAAAGAAATAAATCATTAAGACCCTATTCACTCTTAACCTGTCAACCTAATTGAAGCAAGGTTGAGGGGAGGTCAGCAGAAATTGCAAAGTATTCATTGAAGCAGGTGTGCACAAAGATATTTACCTGTTAATCTTTAATTAGATGGGCAGAGGATTCTGTTTCTAACAGGCCGCTCATCTGTCCCGGGACTTAAATAAGATAAACCTGATGACACTAATCTCTGAGACGAGGGGATCACCTTTATGTCTGCCTAAACACACATGCACACACACACACACACACCACAGAGGCCTTGGTTATGCTCAGCTACACCCCGAGTCTTCTTCCTGACATATTTTCCTCTTTCGCTCCAACCTGCCTCCGTCACTCGTGCCTATGACCTCGTGCAGCTTCCATAACTGATTCAGCTGTTTCAGCATCACAGTTCTCCACTGCAGCTTCTGTTAGTTAAACTTTCACAGAAGTTGACAAATCTTCAGATATGATGATACACACAAACACCTGGGGAAGGACAACAGGTGAGGCAGGAGCTGATCACATGAGGGGCAGGACAGATGACACAAAGATCACAAAACAAAGATCCTCTCAGTTTCGTTCGATAAATGAAAGGTTCTTGATGAACCACTTCAGATTTTTTATTTATTTTTTACATGACTTGTTGTTGTTTACAACCACAAAAATAGGCAATCTATCTTGTGAGCCACTGGACAGATACTGATGAAACTGTTAGAAAGTGATCATTAAATGGCCAGTTCAACTCACTTCAAGATGGCCACCACAGTTAATTGAACTTAGCGCTCATAAAACAACAATAACTCAGTCAGCTTAACAAAGTTAATATTTGTTGTGGTAGTAGCTGAGCATCATCCCCAGCACATCATCCCCAGCACATTCTCCAATCATTGACAAATCACGCAACATCTTTATTTAGAAATCTGGCGCAGTACATGAGACGCTTTGAAGGAGTGCCATCCATTATCTTTTACCTGCTTCTTCCTTATTGGGTCACGGGGGTCACTGGTGCCCATGTCCAGCCATCAAGGTGGAGTACACCGTGGACAGGTCTCCAGTCCATCACAGGGACACATGGAGACAAACAACCATTCACTCTCTCACTTCCACCTAGAGACAGTTTAGAGTTACCAATCAGTCTAACATGCATGTTTTTACTCTGTGGGAGGAAACTGGAGTACCCGGAGGAAACCCACGCATGCACGGAAAGAACAAGCAAGCTCCACCCAGTAAGGCCCCCAGACTGGGATTTGAACCAGGGTAACCTGCTCGCTGAGAGGCAGCAGCTCGACCAGTTGCACCACCGTGCTGCCCTGAAGCAATGCTACTTTTAAATTGCCTGTTTTGTTGTCCCTCTTTGTCCTTTACACCAGTTGCCTTTAGATATGGCTGAGTGTGGTAAACAGGTGAAGAAGGGAGTCCAGGCAGGATGGGGTTGATGGACACATTTAGAAACTGTGAACAAAGAGTGGCGGCAAAGGTCAAAGGAAAAATGTACGAGACAGTGGTGAGACCAGATACCACCTTTCTCCTTCAGTGAACTGTCATTGAAAACAGCAGAACAGACATTAGGTGGTGTGTTGTAAATCTTTCCACACGTTTTTTAAACTTATCTATTTTTATTGATGTAACAATAGGACACTTGATGGATATCTGCTCAGTAACATCCCATGAAGATGAGTGAGGCACGATGCAGGAATGAGCATCCAATGTAAAGTCAAAGCAGTATGTTGGTCATCCTCACCAGAACACCGTGTTGGAGCCTGAACAAAGCAGACTATGGTGAAGCAGCCCTTTTAATAACTCCCATTTATTCCACAAAATCTTTCAACTGGGACAAAAAGCCCACTTAAAAAGTGGACAGGAGATAAGGAGAAAACTCCCAGGAAGCCAGTCGCTCTTTATTCATTGCAGTGGAAAAGTCATCAGTGAACATACGACAAGGGACAAGAAACTGGGCGATGGATGACAGGAAAGTGTCTGTGCTTTCCCGTGAAGGTAAACAGGTAAATATAAAGAGCACAAATGGCACCGACTGAGCAGACTGTTCAGATTTACTGCAGTTAAATCAGCTAGCTACTGTGGTGAGGCTCGGTTGTTGCTATAAACTAAGGTTCTCCTTCAATTAAGAGTGCAGTTTTATGTGGTGCTGCATCTTAAATTAAGGACTAGAGATTCAGGATTACTGGTGCCTGCACATCAGTGTGGCTTCATAGAGAAAACCACATGTGAAAATGGTCCTCAACAGAAGATTAAGTGCAGTCATGTTTAAAATTAAGACTGACTCTTGCAGAACTGAAAACACCTGAGAGCTTTGATAAGAAACAACTAAACATTGTAGGTGGTTTTTCCAGGCTTGTGGACCACATCCAGTACCCGTCCCCATGCAGTGAGGTCAGCGCAAAATCAGGGTTAAATCATCCTGCATTCAAATCCAGTAACTCCGATTAATTTTTAACACCAGTTTTTGGGGGGTTCATCTTTTGAAGGCAAATTCTGACATAAAGTAATAAAAAGCACCCACTTTTTGTAGTTTAAATTTGAAGCCAGAAACATTCAGTATACAGATGTGACCGTGGAGTCTGAGTCTGTATCAGGAGACGTGTGCCTGAAACTGATGGGGAATGAGGAACAGGTGGACAGAGGAAGCTGACTGCGGATGAATGAGAAATGGCCGAGGGAACACAGGGTGGCTACACAGGAAATACCACAAGTAGAGAAAAAAGCACAAAAATAACAAAAGTACCCTAACAATACAATTGTTCATGGACTGTTCTGCCTTATCAATATACTCAAAGCTCTTTACTGTACAACACAATCTGTGCCTCATGTATCCATTCATACAGCACTCTACTAGATCTATACCAAGACTAATCAGAGCTTTATCACATTCATACAC
>JBBPBX010040801.1:15541-29186 GCA_038048925.1 Garcialebias charrua
CTGATGGGACACACATCGGAAGCAATGGGGGGTTCAGGGACCCTTCAGCATGTGAGTGCTCTTGCATTGGAGGACATGTGTGATACCACAAGCATCGCAGTATGGCCGCACTGACCGGAGCTGCGCTTCGACTCAATCTTTTTTTGTTCCTATTGTTTTTGTTTTCACTTTGTTTTATTTATTTATTTTGCACCTACACTACACACACACACGCTACGGGTATGACCGCAACACACTTTTGGAGTTTTGTGCCTTGCCATCGTGGTTCAGTTCCCGCCTCCCCTCCAGCCTCGGGCGCGTCAAGACAGCCATCTCCATGATCTTCCATCTGCCTGTATGGACACGTTCGGCTCCACGGGCAAACCTTGGATGTCCTCTGTCTGCTGGACCCGGTTCTGGAGGGCCGTCTGGGAGGGCCGTTGCTGCAGTCATTATTACCATCAAGCTGCTAACGGGACCTGCTAACAAGACATGGTAATGTTGCTAACAAGACCACGGCGCTAACAGAACCATGCTGCTGAAAGAACCTCACTGCTAACAAAAACACAGCGCAGATGTTTTCATTTTTCACTTGACGCCTTGTTTTTTGTATTTTTGTTGCATGCTTTGGTATTTCTTGTTGTTGGGTGTGTGTTTTTTTGTTTGTTTGTTTTTGGGCGAGTCGAGACGATTCTTCTCATCCTCAACATTTCATTGCATTGTTGACCTTGTGTTGATTTGCATATGACAAATAAACCTAACTGACTGCTCTAACCACTTATCCACAGCTGGCCCAGAATAGAACAAAAGGCTACAAACAAAACTAACAAAGAACACAGATCATGACACACACTAATGGTGTTTTCAGGTATTAAATAACTGAATGCATCTAAGCACAAGAGAAAGTAATATTTGAACATCCAGCTTAAAGCATGAACCATTGGAAGTTAACCACAGAGAAAATATTTGAGGTATGTTATGGATATTTGTTGAATATTGTTATTTTTCAGACAAACTGAAAAAAGTCTCGTTCATTTTGTTGAACATGAATTTATTCTGCTGGCCTAAATTTTCCTTTAAATTCTGGTTGCATCCACTCTACAATTATCCTGTTTCTCTTTACTCTTGTTCTTTTTTCCAAATATTTTTTTGACATGAAGCTAATTCTGCAGACTTTGGGTCATTTCAACCCTTCCTGTATCAAAATGTCCAGCTCTTGCAGTGTTTTCCAGCTATGGTTTTTGGACTTTGTAGGGTAAAATATATTTCATTTTTCCTTTGGCTACATTTAATTAGCTTTACTGAGTTTAATATTTAGCAAGCAAGCTTGCATTTTGCAACTTTTAACTTTTTGTTAGCCTTTTGTTCCTTTTTGCTACTGTACTATTCAGCTATGTTTAGCATTTTACTACTGTTGGGTTTAAGTTGGTATTTGCTACATTTAGGTTCTAGCTAACAGTTTATTACCTTTACCTAATGTTAGTTAGTTTTACCTTTTGGCAAGCAGTATGCTTGAGGCTGCATTAGCTTGGTGGTCAGTGTCATTGTCCTCTAATTCTGAAGATGTGGGTTCAATCCCAGGTTACAGCAGGACGAGTGTCCAGTTCAATTTATTTATATAGTGCCAAGTCACAACAGAAGTAATCTGAACAGATACATTCATTTGCTCTTGAGTATATAAAATAATTTAACACTATTTATCTGAGGAGCAGACTGCTTTGAGTTTAACTCCATCACAGACTCTCATCTTGAGCAAACACGAAGGCGACAGTGGAAAGGAAAAACTCCCTCATGAGGAAGAAACCTTTAGCAGAACCACATTCAGGACAAGTGATCTGCTTCGACCGGCTGGGTTTTAGAGGAACAGATACACAATGGCAGGTCAAGAATCACATGTTAAGATAGAAATAGTATCATATTAAAACAATTCAATTTTAACAATTCATTTAAGGAAATGAGGTCATTTTGTCCTCCGGTAGTCTAAGACTATGGCATCATAACAAACTGATCCTAACTACAGTATAGGATTTATCATAAAGAAAAGTCTTAAAACTAGACAATGTGTCAGCTTCATGGACAGAAACTGGAAGTTTGTTCCACAACAGAGGAGCCTGAGAACTGAAAGATCTTCCTCCCATTCTGGTTTTGGAAACTCTAGGAACCACAAGTAAACCTGCAGTCTGAAAGTGAAGTGCTCTGTTAAGAAAATATGGAACAACAAGATCTTGAATATAAGATGGAGCTAGGTTGTTGAGAGCTTTGTATGTTAGAAGTAAGATTTTGAATTCTGTTCTGGATTTGACAGGGAGCCAATGGAGAGAAGCTAAAACTGTATATATACAATCTCTCCCATTAACTCCAGTTATGATTCTGGCAGCAGCATTTTGGATCAACTGAAGACTTTTTAAAGAAGTTTTTGTCCAGCGTAAAACAAATAGCCAAATTTTCCATGCAAGTTCACTCACTGGCAACCGCTGAGGAACGGAGCAGCCGAGATAAACTTACTGCTTTTAGCTAGTATTTTGCTGCAGTTAAGCTAGCAGTTTGTCTCTTTAGGCTATTCAGTGGTGGATCATCAGGGCCAGCAAAAGCCTTCTCTGCTGTCCTAAACACACTCAGAATCACTGATTTATGTTTTTGTATATATTTTTTCTATTTATTAACATTATTCTGAAACACTGGTTCTCTTCATTTCGTTTTCTCCTGGTTGTGCATCTTCCAGCAACATATGGTTTTAGATATGAGCATATAAGAAATAAGATATAATAAATTATTTATTTGTTGAAGTCAATGGTAAAGTAGTGTGGCAAGTTTTTTTAGAACATTTTTTTGTTTTAACATGTCCTGAAGCATCCTCAATAATCCAGGTAGAAAAAGAACACCCACACAGACTAGTCTGTGTGCATCAGGGCACACAGACCAGTATTTATAGTTTGACTCCCATCACCCTCTGGAGCACAAGTTAGGAGTCATCAGGACTCTGTACCACAGAGCAGACAGCGTCCCCACTAACTCAGGAGCCAGACAGAATAATAATAATAATAATAAATTCAATTTATACCGCACTTTTCATTAATAAAAATCTCAAAGTGCTACAACAATAAAAACAAGTGATAAAATCAAATAAAATCAATAATGGTATTAACTAAGATTAAAAACAGAATCATGTGGAGGCAGAATAGGCCTGCTTAAAAAATAAAAAAATAAATAAATAAAACAAGTGATAAAATCAAGTAAAATCAATAATACTATCAACCAAGATCAAAGATAAAATCATGCGGAATCATGACCTGATCATGCAGAAGGAGAAATCACACACAAAACAGGCTCTAGAGAAATGTGGATATCCTAACTGGGCCTTCCTGAAAGCAGAGAAGAAACCCAAACAGGACTCCAGCCAGCCATCAGGTGAAAAGAAGGAACCCAGACCCAGACCAGTGGTCATTCCGTATGTTGCGGGAGTTTCAGAGACATTGAGACGTTTATTTTCTAAACACAACGTCCCAGTGGCTTTTAAACCCCAAAATACATTACGGCAAAGACTGGTTCATCCCAAAGATCCAGTCCCCCGGCACAAACAGAGTAATATTGTGTATGCTGTTCAGTGTCAGGAGGGCTGTGATCAGTCTTACATCGGGGAAACTAAACAGCCACTGGCCAAAAGGATGGCCCAGCACAGAAGATCAACATCATCAGGTCAGGACTCTGCAGTCTACACTCATCTCCACGCCAGCGGTCACTCTTTCAGGGATGAAGATGTTCACATCCTTGATAGAGAGGAACAATGGTTTGAGAGAGGAGTAAAGGAGGCCATCTTTGTGAAAAGAAACCGTCCATCATTAAACAGAGGTGGAGGCCTCCGGGTTCAACTGTCTCCCTCTTACAATGCTGTTATTGCTAGTATCACTCAGCCCTCTGTGAATAGCAAACAACCATCAGGGTGCTAACGATCCATCATTAGGCTGATGGTCCTCCTTGATCATGTGATCAGCTGGTTTTGGCTGTCATCAGCCAACTGGTTGTGTAACACTGTGAGAGGGTGCTATTTATAAGACTGAGCTGAATACAGCACCTCAGACTGAAGAAGTATTTCAGTAAAAGACGAAACGTTTCTACAAAGAAGAATCTGTTCAGAGGACCTGACTTTACCTGGTTAGATTTTTGTTTTTAATAATTTAAATGGGTAAAATGTTAATTTATTTTATCTTATTGGCCCGGCCCTACACAACAGTCCTAGTTCCTTCTGTGACCTTGTGGGAAACTTTGGCCGCCTATTTTCTAGTTGTGTTGTAAATGAATACTTTGGATCTTTTGAAGTTTCTTTTTGTTAATAGAATATTGTAAAATAATTTATTTTTATTGATTTCTATTGGGAGAAGACGAGTTTATCGCTGACCAGACTGCAGCGTTAACAGATAGTCCTGTAAAACGTCTATTTACCCAAATTGAAGTTGTTCAAAGGGCTATCTGCAACAGGTAAGATATTGTTTCTTGACACCCTTTTACATAACCCCACTTCAAACTAACCTGATTAGCATTTTAAGCTAACTTTTACATGTGCTGCAAGTTCCTGGGGAAAAAATAATCAAAAATAGAAAATAAAACATTTATAACAGGCGCAATGAGAAACTAAATTAAAAAAGTTTCTTATACAAAAGAAGATGGCAGACTATTCTGAACAGTTAAGGCGCGTGATAAAACCAAACATTTTTTAGATTTTTCCACACAGTAAAGTTGTTGGTTCTTTGGTACTTTGATCGTTGCAGCTCAAAACTGAGTTGTCGGTGGTGAGAATGTTGAAGCTCATTAACGGTTATTAAGAAAAAATATAAAAATGGTATATATTCCTATGTTTTGAAAGTACAATTTGTAAAGCAGTTGTGAGTAACAACAATAAGGATGCAGAATATTGCTGTCTTCTGCAAAAAAGTATATTTTTTTCCAACAACGCCTGAAAAGAAATGCTTCAAACAAGCTCTCCACTTTGTTGTACTGCATTCCTGCTTCAAGGCTGAGCCGTCGTGGCTTTTTAAACGATGCCTTCACATTTTTTTCAACCGTGTTGTAAAACAACGCTCGCATGCCAGCGTGAACACCACAGGAGTTACCGGGAGCTGAATCTCCCGGCTCTACTGGCGGTGAAGGAGTTCAGTCCTAAAAGCGGCGCCATGAAAGCGTGAAATAAAATCTCACGTCTGTCTTCAGAGCGAGCGTGTCTTCAGACTTCACCTGATCACGTAGGACTTCAGAGGAGTTGGCGGCTCTCAGCCAACGTGAAAGCATTCCTTTTCCACTTGTTATAGGCAAACGTGAAACACATGAACGCATCGTTCTGGCACTTTGCTCAGAAATGGAAAAGGCCAGAGAGGACTGTGCACGTCGGCAGGTGAACCTGGATCTGTCAGTCACTCCTGGATTAATGAGCGGTAAGGAGCTTATGTGCAATGATGTCCTTATCATGTCTGCTCCACATAGCCAGGTGTGTCACAGAGAGTGTCGCACTCATCGTTTTCTTCTCCACATCACTTTGTGTGATGCTCAGCTCGAGCGTGGTGGGCTTGACTCGGCACACAGTGGACCTTTGGGCCCATGCTCAGGGTTGGCACATGGAGGCAGGTGAAAGAGTCTTATGAGCAGGCCAACGTGTTCACTCTTCAAAAATGAGTTTATGTCTCTTTTAGTAGATATTAGACCAGTCACATGCAACAGTAGCTGTTCTGGTTGCAGCTGTCCAGTTCTGGATAACCTTCACTTCAGATGTTATTAGTCCGTTAAATGTTGGTTATTAGTTGTTATCGTCCCCATACGTAGTGATCAGACTGCCCCTTCTCTACCTCCTACTAGGTTTAAAGGTGCGTTACTGTCGCTGATTATACGGTCACGTGGTTAAGTTTAGGGTCAGTGGCCTGGGTCAGGTGTAAGGTTAGGTTTAGGAAAAGGATTAAATGAAGCTAATTAAAATACACTTCTTGTCTGACGCGAGCCACGATGCATTTTATCACCCGTAAAAACGTAACTTTAAACCAGGAGGTAGGAGGGAACAGTCTGTGCTACCTATGGGGATGATAACAACTAATAACGCCCATTTAATGCACTGATAACACTCGAGGCCGCTGACCTCTTTTGGTTGGACCTTCAGGGCCGCAGCAGATTTAATTTACAGGGTGACTAAGCAGAAAACACATTGAAAAATGGTGTTTCTGGCTCAGAGACACGATTAAACTCTTTTTTAATAAAAATAATAATACCCTGATGCATGCTCAATAATCCAGGTAGAAAAATCTAAAAAAGCTAAGTCTGGTCCTCTGGACAATGTCTGGCAACGTAAAATCTGGCTGGTCATCTCTCAGCACTCGCAGATACACTCACTGGATATCCTTCATCTAGATCTAAACTAGCGTCATCTCTCACCTCCCAGATACACTCACTGGATATCATTCATCTACAAGACCCTCCTAAACCTAGTCCCGTCATACCTCACCTCCTTAATACAAACATCACACAGTCATTACTCCCTGCGCTCTAACGATCTGGTCCTCCTGTCAGTTCCTCCTGTCAGAACTGAACTAGGAAAAAGAGCATTCAGCTTCGCCGTCCCCTCAGCCTGGAACAACTTACAGAAAGATCTGAAACTATCAACATTCATCTCTCCTGGATCCTTTATGTCAACCGTAGTAGAAAATGTCATCAAGAAACTTGACCATTGCAGATGTTTCTAACCATTACTTATCCAATATACATGTCATTGTTGATTTTTTAACTGTATCTACTCAACCGATGTCTGTCTGTTTTTTTATATATAATGTCTATAGAAGTCTGTCTTATCCTGTTGGTTTTGAACTGTCAACATCTATTTATTGTAATTGTAGTTTTCTTTATTTTCTTTTTTGATAAATGCAAATGTTTATTGTCAATTACCATGTGACGTGTGCTGCTGACCACTTGACCAGGTCACCCTTGTGAAAGAGATCTCGATCTCAACGGGCTCTACCTGGAAAAATAAAGGTGATTGATTGATTTTAGATTAAAAAATAATGTTTTTTTTATCCAGATATAAAGCATACCTGATTTAGACTCCAAAAACAAATGAGACTTTATGAATCTGTAGTTCACAAAAAAACAAGAACATTTTTATTGGAGAAAACATCTTTAACCTTTCGCCCCATTGGACACACAACATGACATAGCAAAAAAAAGCTATAGAGAACATTTCCTCTGAAGCTCGATCACAGACTCAAAAGCACCGCAACGTCTGCAGTGAGGGACACGTTTATAAAATTAACAATCGTAAAAATATACGTATGTGACTAGTTTACAAAGTGGGATTTGTAACAGCCTGCATGAACAGAAACACAAAGTGGAGACGATGCGGCGACCCACGACCTCTTAACTGATAGGCACAACCACAGCGTGACAGGCAGACGGCAGCGAGCGAGTCATGGTACAAGCGGACACACGTCCCCACACCATCCATCAACACCATTTAGAGGAAACAGCTGATCAGAGCAGTGACAAATACAAACATGAGCAACAGAACAATATGAACCAACGCGAGTCGTTGGATCAAACCTGCAACTTTATGCAAAAGAAAACATGTATTCCATACCTGCCTTTAGGGGGAAAAGCTGCTTTAGTGTTTAAGCTGTAATGTGTAATCAATAATCTATAAAAAAAAAATATGTGTATATACATACAGTTCTCCAGATTGAAGGTGGAATAAATCATGAAAAAAAAAAAACTCACTGATAAGCACCAATAACGCCACCTAACTAAAACAAGTTGCAACTTGAACTCTCCCGCGGCTGGTACGTCTGTGTGGTTTTCTTCTATTTTCACCATTTTGATCAACATTCAGATGAAAGCGCGCTGATAAGAGACGACTGTAGTCCTTCCAGAGGGGCACAAGCTACTGCAGGTTGTAATCTGACCTCAACGGGGACGTCTTCTGAAGTGAAGCATGCAAGCTGTGGAGAGATCAACCCCATCACCAGCTGCACCCATCTCTCCAGACTGATCTTTAAACACTTTCCTTCCTCTCCCTTCGTTTTCTCTACCTCTGCCCTGCGTTCATTCTCCGTCCTCTTCATCAGTGCAGGTTGTAAATCAAATGAACAGATTTGTAAATGTCTACGGCACCTGGCTGAAGCGTTTAGGCACCTCGCTCTCTGAACTGAGAACCTGCGAGCCCATCCCCACTTCTTCACTTCAAGCTCTTCAGCAGCAGCTGAGGAATTCCCTGCGAGGGTGTTACAGCAAACAGTATCTCATCATCTGAGGCGTCTCTGCAAATATCCTGCTTCTGAAACACGTATCAGATCTCTGTCCGACCCTGTGTCTCGTCTATGTTTCTTGGGTGAGGCAAAAGTAAAGCGAGAAGAACCGCTGTACAAAACGTACAGGGAGTCTTTTTGTTGCTGATGATCTAAAAACATCTCATCCACCCTTCTTCTAAAACTGCTACAACAGTCTACCCAAAGGGGACGTCACTCAGAAAAGAGAAACTTCGTGGATTTCCAAATATTCACAAGACGGATATAAATATAGCAAAAAGGAATGAATTGCACACTTGGCTGCTACGTTACCAAAAGGTGCACATGGTGCCGTCTCTCCACTGCTCACTGTATCTGGATCCACTCATACATTCACAAGTTAAAGGTCCACTGACATCATCTTACAAATTTGCATGAAATGATAGAAGATATATATATTTTTTATCATTCAACTATGTTCGTTTTTGCAAACAAAATGATAAATTAATGAAAATTCCTTCCAAACTGAGTCTAAAATTAAAAACAGCTTTTCTCTCTGAAAAATCCGACTACAAGCGAATGCAACATTTGTGACGTATAAAGCAGGACCTTTAGTCTGCGTCTGCCATTAACGCATATTCATTCTCATCCAGATCGCCCTTTTTTTTTTGTATAACTTGAAAAATGCCGGTTATGTCACATTTAGGTGTTCTAATATCATCAGTGAACAAGTGAGCCTTTTCACTTTCCCAAAAGATGCAAGACCTTCGTCAAAAATGGAATAAATTAAGCTGCCCCCCCCTCGGACTGAGCTCCCTGCTTCCTGAACAGGTAAGAGTCAAATAAATACGGTGCAGATTAGAACCTGCTGTTTCTGCTCATCTAACTTCCTGCTTCCCAAACTGAAGACAAATGGCTCAAATCTCAACTTAGATTGATAATTTTGTTGTTTTATTTCTTGTTCGCCATGAATATTTATATGGGGCGTTCTAAAGACGTTCTCCTATACAGGTAACCCCCCACTTACGACTCCATCGACCTACGAACAACGGGACCTACGAACATATCATATTTAATAAAAATATGAAATTACTGTATTAAAAAAAAAAAAAAAAATTGTGTTTAAATGTTCTTAATTTCATGTGTACATCACTTTGTTGCAGCTGTGGTTGTTTTAAAGGCTTTATAAATAATAATTATGATAAAAAAGATCATTTCTGATCATTTTTGAGCAATCTTGGGCAACAGGAAGTAGGTCTTCAGTTTACACGGTCACAAATTAATGTAGAACACCGGACGCCATTTTAGGTTCAGTCACTGGGGTCTCCGGTCACAGAACACCGGACGCCATTTTAGGTTAGCTGCCCGGGAGCCAGCCCAAGACTGGTGACCAGGATGGCTTCATATGGATTAATTACGAGCTGGAAACGTCTCTGTGAACTTTGTGGATGTCTCAGGCAGCAGCGGATTTATCGCTGATCGTGCCAGGCCGCTGCGCGAACACCTCCGGCCAGGCTCTGGCCTGGCTAGCTCCAGAAGCTAACACGGGAGCTAACACGGTAGCCGGCCGAAGACTGGTGACCAGGATGGCTTCATATGGATTAATTACGAGCTGGAAACGTCTCTGTGAACTTTGTGGATGTCTCAGGCAGCAGCAGCAGCTGCAGATTGATCGCGCCGCCGCTCCAACACCAGCTCATGGCTTGGCTAGCAGAAGCTAGCCAGCTAGCTAACACAGGTCTGGAGCAGCTGCGGTGGTTCACTGGCCGGCCGCCGCGCTGCTCGGCCCGACAACAATCAACGCATGGCAACCTAAGATGTCGGCTTTGACCATCTCAAAGTAAGAAAATATATTTTTATTTATTCTGTAAATGTGAATAGCAATGTTTAACATTACAGTACACTACTGTACATGCTTAAATGTGTGCGCGCGCTCCGTTAGCATGATAAATAAAGGTTGAATGAATGAATGAATGAATAATTAAAAAAAAAATAATTTTCACCCCCTACCTACGGCAGAATCGAGCTGCGAACCGTTCTTAGGTCCCGAACTCGTTCGTAACACGGGGGTTCCCTGTACGTCACAAATGTTGCATTCGCTTGTAGTCAGATTTTTCAGAGAGAAAAGCGGTTTTTATTTTTAAATTAAGTTTGAAAGGAATTTTCATTAATTTATAATTTTGTTAGCAAAAACGAACATAGTGGAATGATAAAATATATATATCTTCTATCATTTCATGCAAATTTGTAAGATGATGTCAGTGGACCTTTAAACAGGGGGTGCTACCGTGGGGGTCACGAGGCCTGTCCACTGTTTTCTTTGCACGTCAGAAGGCAGGAGGCACTTTAATAAACTCTCTCACGTGTTCAAACAACAGTTTTATATTCTGTTTCTCTCTTCCCATCAAAGTTGAGCTTTACTGTAAGAAAAAGAAAATCTTTGGTCTGTAAACAATCAAGAGTGCAAGGCGGAGAAGCCAAGTCGTCACCCAAATGAGTTGAATGGCAACTCGCCTCCGTTGAGCTGATGTCAGGCGCTGTGCACGTCCTGAGCGGCGAGGCCACGGGAGCTGTCAGCTCCAGGACTCTGACGCAGCCGCCTGGAACGTGCTGCCTCATCAGTTCAGGGCGGAGTCGCTCCGTCTGGATGACGGTGCTGCTGCTCACAATCGAGGCCGACACAAACGAGACTTTTCCCAAACCCGAGGAGTATCGGGTGAGGATGGTGTTTTAAAAAAAAAAAAAACATAAGAAAGTGTCCTGCTCACAATAAAACTTGCCCTTAAAGTTAAGGTTCTGGATCATTCATACTCAACGTATGAAGTAAAACAGAAGCTTTGATGCAAAACAATCAGCAGAGGATTTCTTGTTCTGCAGCCGCAGCGGAGCTGAGGGCCTGCACTCCTGTTGGAAGAAATCTCGCCCTTCCTCCTGTCTTGGAGGGTGACTCAGTTGCACGGCAGCCATGTGGAGTACGTGGGCTGTTGGCAGGCGAACACCGGCTGTACCTGTGCGATGTAGTAGTTACTGAAGTTGCCATCGGCCACATACGGAGCGGGCTGGTAGTAGCACGTAACGTTGGCCACGTTGGGGATGACGTTCTGCATGGCCAGGACGCGCACGGCCAGCATGGCTATGAGCCCTAACGTCTGCCGCCTCTCGTGTCCCATCAGGCACACGGTGCTCTCGTTGACCACTCCGTGCAGGGTCATCAGGTAGTCGTACTTGCGGTCCTCCAGGCCAACAAAGTGGTTTTGAAGGTAGGACTCCAGCTTGCGCTGCTGCTCACCGATGTCGGGGAAGTCGATGAAGAAGCGCGAGCACATGTAGCGCTGCAGGGACTTCATCTCAGACTCCGACGCCGCCCGGAAGCCCCGCACCAGCAGGTGACAGTACTTCAGCAGACCCCCGCCTCGAATCTCCTCCGGGTTCCTGGTGCAGATGATCTTGTGACGCAGGTGGTCCAGGGCCTGGCCGAAGTCCCCGTACACGCTCTCGCCCACGATGGTGGGGTGGAAGGTCTCGGCCATGGGGTGCTCCGAGCATTCGTAGAACAGCAGCAGGGAGTCCAGCCGGATCTGGAAGGAGTCCACGCTGAACTCGAACTGACGCCGGAGGGAGTCCACAAACTTCAGCTCCACGTTCTTCCCTCGGTTGTTGGAGAGGGAGATGAGACTCCAGCGGTCCGAGTCGTTGCACACCTTCACCATCTTCTGCACGTAGGCTTCCTGTGAATGGGTTGGATGAAAGGAGCAGAAAAGGAAGGAAAACAACGTCAGCCATGTGTGCAATAAGACTTTTCATTTAGTGTTTAAATAAAGTGTGAACTCTTTATTCTACTGACACCAACAGCCTATAGAGCAAGAGCAGATCCCAAATGAGTTGGCTTGTGTAATCCTCTGAAACCAACATGTTCTCACTCCCTACTCGTCATATATTGATGCTTTGGGTCAGGGTCCCTCCGCGCCACATACTTGACGCGTCGGGTCGCCCCTTCTCGTCATTAATTGCCATGCAGGGTGCTCTCATTGGTTTGTTTCAGGGTCAAATAAAAAGTGAATGGTTAAGGTTGGGGTTTGTTATCAGGTTAGGCTTAAGGTTTAAATTTTGACAGAAAAATCCATCCTGTTGCTAAAAAAATACCTACTCGTCATATATTGATGCTTTGGGTCAGGGTCCCTCTGCGTCACATACTTGACGCGTCGGGTCGTCCCTACTCGTCATCAATTGGTTTGTTTGGGGTTCGACGGTCAAATAAAAAGGGAATGGTTAAGTTTAGGGTTTGTTATAAGGTTAGGCCTAAGGTTTACATTTTGAGAGAAGAATCCATCCCGTTGCTAAAAAATAAGTAGATATAAAAGTGCTTCACTATCCAAAGCGGAAGACAATATCACAGTATAACATTCAATGATATTACCCTGCACACCAAATAATGATGACAAGGGACGACCCGACGCGTCAAGTATGTGAGGCGGAGGGACCCTGACCCCAAGCATCAATATATGACGAGTAGGGAGTGAGAATGAGCTGAAACATATTAAACACTGTGGCCTAATAACTCATCTAATGAATAAACTGTAGGCGCATGCGCAGTGATGGAGTAGGTACCTTCAGCGTCAGCGGGCTTATCTTGTCTTTATTCACACAGTCGGGCAGATAATCCAGGAGGCAGTCCAGCACGATGTCCTTCACCGTCTGGAAGTCGCTCTCCCCCTTCATGTCCGCGCAGAAGATCAGGTCCAGGTCCTTGAAGCCCAGGCCGCTGTCCTCGTGCAGGATGTGGCTGGCCGCGGAGCCGTTCAACCGCACGTCCCGCACGCGGATCAGCTTCTCCTCCATCCGGGTCCGCACCGCCTTCACGATGTGCCGCGGCTGCATCTGCAGCGTGGGGAAGTTCCCGCGGCCGTGGATGGGGATGGTCTCCGTCAGGATGGAGTCCAGCCGCTGCACGTGCTCCCAGCTGAGCACGCTGCTGCAGTGCGCGTGAGGCGCGCCGCCGCGGTCCTTCTCTGACATGATGCAGGCGCGCGCGCACAGCTCCTCCAGAAACAGCGCTCTTCTTTATGCGTCTTTACGCACAGCAAACTCTGGATGCAGAGGTGGCGGCCACTTCATCTGGATCAGGACTGTGAGGGGTTGAACTGGTCCCAAGTGAGAGCAAACATTTACAACTAGTTTTAAATTATAAAATAAAGTCTAAGCGCGCTGGTATAGTGCGTGTTGCTGCAGTGCGTGTCCTCGTGCGCTCCAGCAGGTCAGAGGAGCCACTGGAAATGAAAGAGTTCAGAAAAGAGTTCAGTCAGTGACAGAAACCAGAGCTCACACTCGTCCTGTTCTCTCCACGCAGCAGCATCCGTCAGTGCGTGTGCGCGCAGCTCATCAGTGTGAGGAGCTCCGGGGTGATCCAGGAGGGTGTG